>JAVJIF010032203.1:0-65047 GCA_038442645.1 Agave tequilana
GGGGTATTTGGTGGAATTCTTGCTGGGTGGAAGATAGGGACCTGTACGACGACATGAGAATTGGAGATGTGATCTGATACTGTACTAGAAGAACCAATGGAAGAAGAACAGAAGAAGAAGAACCAATGGAGAAGAACCAGAAGAAGAAGAACAATAGAAGAAGAGGATCCAGAAGAGGAACCCGTGAGAGAAGATAGGGAGGAGAGCTCCTCGGGGTCTAACATCACCCCTTAAAGGGAGTTTAGTTGGGTGGCAATTTTTTTTTCTTTTTGTTTTTGCTGTTTTTGTTTTTTTTTGCAGTAAGGAATATCGATTCCCATAAGTATATATTTTTGTAAATATAGTGGTCGTCAATTTTACATGTATGAAACTTGTATCCTTTTTGACTGTATTGGCATGTTTTGAATGAATGTAGTCATGCTAATGTATATGTGCTATGAAAACGCTTTATGCATAAATGAAGTCAGTGTTTTGTTGTGAACTATTTTACTTGGTATCATTGAGTTGCTATTAATATGTCCAACTATTCTTCTAGGTATTAGATGGATTTGAATTTTCCTCCATCCGATGCCAACTCGGAGGGCAACGTCCCATCGCACAGCGCAATCGGGAGCGTCCATCCCCCGGCAAGTCAAGAAATTCTGAGTGGGCAATCTAATGCTAATCGGGGAGTGCCGGACAGAATCCCAGATTGGCTGTTGCAGTGGCAGGTGTAAACAACCCCCGTAGAGCTCTTGAACAATTTCAAAAGCTCAAACCCACCAGCCTTCAGAGGAGGAGTTGACCCTATTCAAGCTGAAGAATGGCTCCGACAAATTGAAAAGATATTGGATGTTATGGAATGTACTGAAACTCAGCGAGTATCTTTCGCTTCTTTCATGTTCCAAGGAGAGGCCGAGCGCTGGTGGGAAATGGTTAAGGGAGGAGCTAAGAACTTGGGAAGGGAGATCTCTTGGAACTTCTTAGTAGCAAAGTTCAATGAAAAGTACATCCCTGGAGTAGTGAAGGACCGACTTGCGATGGAGTTCCAAGAGCTGAAGCAGGAGCAATGGACAGTGAGTCAATATGAAGCTAAATTCACTCAGCTGTCCAGGTATGCTGAGAAATTGGTGTCCGAGGAGGAAGATAGGACGAAGAGGTTCGTTAGGGCTTGAGGCCAGAAGTCAGGAGCAAGCTGATCCCGTTCCAACTGCAAGTTTATAGTCAAGCGGTGGAGAGAAAGCAATGGAAGTCGAAAGAGACATGCAGGAGAATCTGGAGACAAGGGTCAGGGAGCAGCCCTACATGAAGCGTCCCCGGTACAATAGTGCGCCGAGCTTTGGAACCCAGTCCTTGAGGCCCGACAGAAGTATTGGATCTTCCTTTATGCCGGCCCAAGGGAACAGAGGGAACTCAGGGCCCAAGAAGAGGGGAGTTTCCCATGCAGACTCCAACTTTGCAGGAAGTCAATGGTGTCCCAGATGCCATAGAAATCACACCGGCAGTTGTTCCGTTGGTAAACAATGTTTTGCTTGTGGTAAAATGGGTCATATGAGGAGAGAATGCCCAACCCTGCATGGATATCCAGGAGCGAGTAGGGGAACAGGGAGACCAGCTATGGGTGTTGCCCCAACAGCAGGAGGTCAGGCTACCGCCTTTCGACAGCCTGTCAACAGGACTCGCTCGGCCACGACACAAGCATCTGTACAGCAACCAAGAGTTCAAGGAAGGATGAATGCAATCACTCTACAGGAGGCTCGTGCATCCAATGCCGTGGTGGAAGGTACCGTCTGTGTATCCGATAATATTGCTTGAGTATTGTTTGATCCCGGAGCTACACACTCTTTTATTTCTTCATCTTTTGCTGCAACCATTAACATGGAATCTGAACCTTTGAGCTATCAGCTAGTGGTATCAACCCCTGTAGGCGCCAGAGTGACCACTAGCGAGTATTATAAAGGATGTAAAATCATCATAGGGGAGATGAAGACACAGGCAGACCTGATTAAGCTAGGAGAAATGGAGTTTGACATCATCCTAGGAATGGATTGGTTGTCAACATATAGGGTTCATGTAGACTGTTATCAGAAGAAGATAATTTTAAGTTAGAGGGAACCCCCCGAAGTGTTTATGAAGGAATGAGGAATAAGATCAGTACTCCAGTCATTTCTGCTTTAAAGGCCACTAAATTATTGAGGCAAGGGTGTCAAGGGTTTTTGGCAACCCTTATTGGAGAAGAAGATATGAAGATTAAGATTGAAAACATAGAAGTTGCTAGAGACTATCCTGATGTTTTTCCGGAAGATCTACCCGGCTTACCCCCAGATAGAGAAGTAGAATTTTCCATTAATCTCCTACCTGGGACAAGCCCCATATCCAGGGCACCTTATAGAATGGCACCCGCAGAAATGAACGAATTGAAGGACCAGTTGCAAGAGTTGTTAAGCCTCGGTTTTATTCGGCCGAGTGTATCACCTTGGGGTGCTCCGGTATTATTTGTTAAGAAGAAGGATGGGAGCATGAGGCTGTGTATAGACTATCGAGAGCTGAACAAGGTCACTATCAAGAATCGATATCCATTGCCGAGGATTGATGACCTATTTGATCAACTCCAGGGTGCCAGTATATTTTCCAAGATAGATCTAAGGTCAGGATATCATCAATTAAAGATCAAACCGGAAGATGTTTCTAAGACTGCTTTTCGAACCAGATATGGCCATTATGAATTTTTAGTAATGCCGTTTGGTTTGACTAATGCTCCAGCAGCATTCATGGATCTGATGAATAGAATTTTCCAGCCATACCTAGATCAATTTGTAGTGGTGTTCATTGATGACATACTGATCTATTCCAAGAGCAAAGAGGATCATGAAAGACACTTGAGGATAGTATTACAGTTATTGAGAGAAAAGCAACTCTATGCAAAGCTTAAGAAGTGTGAATTCTGGCTGAATGAAGTTGGATTCTTGGGTCACATCATAAATGAAGAAGGAATATCAGTGGACCCCGTAAAGATCGAGGCGATAAAGGGGTGGCCTCAACCTACCAATGTCACGGAGGTGCGAAGCTTCCTAGGATTAGCTGGGTATTACCGGAGGTTTGTAGAAGGATTTTCTAAGATAGCTGCACCCTTATCCCAGTTAACTAAGAAAGGCCTCAAATTCCATGGGGAGATGATCAGCAGAAAAGCTTTCAAGAACTAAAAGATAGGTTAACATCGGCTCCAATCTTAGCCATGCCCATTGGAGACGAGGGTTATGTTGTTTTCAGTGATGCATCAAAGTCAGGCTTGGGGTGTGTATTGATGCAAAATGGAAGAGTAATTGCATATGCCTCTAGACAACTGAGGAACCATGAGAAAAATACCCTACTCATGATCTTGAGTTAGCTGCAGTCATTTTTGCCTTAAAAATTTGGCGGCACTACCTTTTGGAGTATCATGTGATATTTACACAGATCACAAAAGCTTGAAATATATTTTCACCAAAAGGATTTGAATATGCGCCAAAGAAGATGGTTAGAATTGATGAAGGACTATGACTTGGACATTCATTATCACCCTGGGAAGGCCAACGTGGTGGCTGACGCGTTAAGCCGGAAGTCTGGAGGATCCTTGGCAGTATTGTTAACACAGCAATCGGAGTTGATAAAGGAGATGGAACGAATGCAACTTGAAATTCACATAAGAGGGCTCCGGGATGGAGTGAACCAGATAAATCAAATTAGTATTGGTTTCGATCTTTATGATGAGATCAAGGAAGCTCAAAGGAAAGATGATCAGACAGCTAAAAATCTTGAGAAAGTGCAAAAAGGTGAAACCAAGAATTCATAATTTCCAGGGATTTACTGAGGAAGGGAAGCCGAATAGTTATACCACCAGATTTTAAACTCAAGGAGCGAATTTTAACTGAAGCCCATTGCACTCCTTACACCGCACATCCTGGAACAACCAAGATGTATCAGGAATTGCAGGCAAACTTTTGGTGGGAAGGGATGAAGAAGGACATAGCAAGCTTTGTACAGAGATGTTTGATATGCAACAAGTTAAGGCTGAACATAAGAAGCCTCCTGGACTCCTCATGCCCTTACAAATTCCTGAATGGAAGTGGAGCAATATTACAATGGATTTTGTGACCGGACTTCCTAAATCCCCTCAAGGATGTGATGCCATCTGGGTGATAGTCGATCGACTTACAAAGTCCGCTCATTTTCTGCCCATACGAATAAACTATTCGATGGATAGATTAGCTCAGATTTACCTCCGAGAGATAATCAGGATTCATGGAGTCCCTGAGACGATCGTGTCAGATCGCGACCCTCGGTTTCAGTCAAAGTTATGGATCAGTCTATCCCAAGCTCTGGGCACCAAGCTACACCCAAGTACAGCTGTTCATCCGCAAACCGACGGACAATCAGAAAGAACTATACAAATATTGGAAGATATGCTGAGAGCATGCGTGTTGGATTTCGGGGGTAATTGGGAAAAGTATCTACCATTAGCAGAGTTTGCATACAACAACAGTTATCAATCTACTATTGGAATGCCCCCATTTGAAGCATTGTACGGCAGGAAGTGTAGATCTCCGATTTGCTGGGAGGAGATTGGAGACCGAACATTATTCGGAGCCGATATAGTGGTAGATACAACAGAGAAGATCCGGATGATAAAGAAGAGAATGAAGGCGGCCCAGAGTAGACAGAAGACATATGCGGATCGGCGCAGAAGACCTTTGGAATTTGCAGAAGGCGACAAAGTTTTTCTGAAGATATCGCCAATGAAAGGAGTGATACGGGTTAGTAAACGAAACAAATTAGACCCCCGTTTCGTCGGTCCTTTCGAGATATTGGAGAGAATAGGACCTCTGGCTTACCGGTTGGCTTTACCACCAGAATGGAGAAGATGCATAATGTATTTCATGTGTCACAACTAAGGAAATACATATCAGACCCCAGTCATATTCTTAGTTACTCACCACTGCAACTCCAAGAAGATTTGTCATATGCAGTGGAGCCAGTGCAGATCTTGGATCGTAAGGAGAAGGTTTTTGCGGAACAAAGCTGTTCCGTTAGTGAAAGTATTATGGAGAAGCCAGGAAATTGAAGAGACTACTTGGGAGCCAGAAGAGGTTATGCGATTTAACTACCCACAACTTTTCCGAGGTAAGTCAAGCTTCGGGGCCGAAGCTTCCCTAAGGGGGTAGTAGAAATGTAACGGCCAAATTTTTAACTATCTAATTACTATTTCCTATGCATATTAAGTGTTAGTTAAATGAGAAAAATTTTTTTTTTATGATTTCTCTTTCTTAATTAAATATCAATAGAAGTAAAAATAAGCATGGAACTAACATTTATTTTCTTTATGTTGTCATTTGGAATTTATGGCACAAATAGGAATTCATAAATATTTATATTGGTATTTAATGACAACATGTATATGATACTAGGGTATATAGGGTATACCCTAAATAATTTCAATTAGAGACATTTAATGGTATTTCCAATAAGAGTGTATTTAGAAAAAAATTAAGGGTAGTAATTAAGATTTTTTTTTTAATTTATAGTGAGTGGGAGAGTTAGGTGTGCATGTGGAGTGAAGTGTAAGGCTAGGATCAATTTGATCCTAGCCTTAGCCAAGTGGCAAGCCCATTGGGTTTGTGTCTTGCAAATGTTTGGGTTTGAAGGGCTTTTGTGCATAATGGGCAACTCATTTACCTCTGAACTGAGAAGAACTCTCTTCTCTGTAAAAACAGAGATTTCCCACACCTAAAACATAGAAACTCTCCCCCCTCACAACTCTCTTCCTCTTCCAGTGAGCCTTGGCCGGAATCAGGGGATATCCTCACACCTCGCGCCACCTCGCAGCCACACCCGGCCGTGCGCGACTGCGCACAGCCTCTCGCGACCGCGCAGCCGCGGAAACCGCGGAAAGCCGCGCGATCGCGGCAAAACCAGGCCTTGGGTCGGCCTGATTTCGTCGGAGGGACGTCCTGTTGGCCAGGAGTCGGGGAGAAGAGCCTGAACTTGGGTAGTGGAAGGTAATAGTGTGGAACCCTAATTTTTAGTTTGCCCTAAAAAAAAAAAAACTCCCAATTTTCAGAAATCGAAATTGGGTAAAGGCAAATTCATGCTTCATTATTTCCTTCCTTTTGTGAGGTATTTTATAACTAATAAATTCTTTGTCTTTTGCTAGGATTTGAGTAAAGGGATTGATCTAAGATTTCAAGTGGGGAACCCATCTATAATAGTGAGTAAATCCATACTCACTTTACATGTTTTAATTTACTAATCATTCATTTAGAATTGAGGTATGTGATAGAGAAAAGGAACTTGAAGAATGTGAAATCAAATGTGTAGAGTAGTATGAAAATTAAATCAACATGGAATTGGTACTAAATTACTCTATTTTCATTTGAAGGTAGATGCATGTTATGTATGTATGATGCGTAAGTAAAGGAAGTATTGATGGGTGTTTGCTAGAGTGTGATTATGCCTAAATCACTATGTTGCATATTATGTATGAAAGTACACCTAGAGGGGGGGTGAATAGGTGAAAGTGCTAATCTAGTGAACTTAATGCAAACTAAGTGTGCTAAATGCGGAAGCTAAAACAATCTTACAAGAACACTTAGTACAATCCAACAAGTGTTGCCGAATTCCCCTTGCGAGGCTCTGGACAAGCACCTCTTGATTCCCCTGAATGGGTTGAGGTTGCTATATGAAGCTCTTGTTGGATGAGTATAAGTGTTGCACACACACAAGCAATCCAAGCATATACAATATATAACAATATGAATAATATGCAAGGTGCAAATGCAAGCAAGTATGAATATGCTCAATCCCACGCAAATATATATGATGCAATGAATGAATGATGCTTGCACAAATATAAGAGAGTAGAGTTGAGAGTAATTGGATCAATCGCAAACACACAAATTTGTTTCGAGGTTCGAGCCCCTAGCTCTACTTCCCCGCCTACACCACCGTGTAGGATTTCTAATCCACTATAGGAGCCCCTAACTCCTCTCTCAACTTACAATGCCACCGAGGCAATACAACACACAATCCACCTCTACCGAAGAGGGATACGGCCCGTAGCCAACCACAACAAATGCCTCTCCTTAAGAGGCTCACAAACAATCACCCGATCACCTCTACCGAAGAGGGATTCACAAATAAAAGGGTGATTACAACTCAAGAGGTTTACAACAACAACCTCAAACACTTCTCTTTTCTTTCTCTCTTTTCTCTTTTTCTTTTCCACAAAAACAAAGATCCTAATAGTTTAGGATAGAAGATAGCTCAAGTGTGGAAACTATGTGTTTTTGGAAAACAAGCAACAAAGAAAACACTTGGGAAATTCTTGTAAAAGATGGAGAATGAAAACCAATACAAATATCCCAAATTCCTATTTCTTTGATTTTTCCAAAAACCCAAAACAATAAAGATTAGAAGTTTAAAGCACAAAAAACTATTTTGAAAACTCTTTAAAAACACTTCAGAAACTGCAATTTTTCCCTTATAAAAACCTTGGCCAAAATCCCAAATGAATGGGGTTTATATAGGCCAAAACAGAAAACTAGCCGTTAGGCTGATGTGGCATTTTTGACAGCCACCGGTCGACCGGCCCGGTCGACCGCCAACGGTCGAAATTATGACCGTTGGGAGATTCGGTCGACTGCCAGTCGACCGAACACAGAAGGAAACACAGTTTCCTTCTATCGGTCGACCGACCCAGTCGACCGACAAGATACAGAGAGCAGACTCTCTATATCGGTCGACTGGGTCCATGTCCCGGTCGACCGACGGACATGCACAGCCTGTGCATGTCCCGGCAGAGCAGCCGGTCGACTGCCGGTCGACCGGTCTGCCTGGAAAACTGTTTTTCTGGGCAGATTTTGAGATAGAAAATTTGTAAAAAATATTTTAACACTTGTAAAAATTCCACAAAAATATGTTTTATCATTTTACTTGATAACTAAACTTGTGATAAAATTTCAAGACATATATCAAACATATCAATTCATTTTTGTGTCTTGCCAATTTTATCAAAAATAAAACTTGTATTTTTATCAAACTAGATTTTTCAAAACATGAATAGGAATGTCAAAATAAGTTTGTCTATAAGTTAAGCATGTATGTATAACTAGAAAACATCTACTATACATATTAATCATGAAACTTGTTTTGATCAAACTATTCATGAAATCAATATCAAAAACCAAACCATGTGTATTTTGTGCACTTGAGCATATCAACTAAACTAAGCTTTAACAAATGGATCTAAAACTCAAAACTAAACCTATGGATACCTAAGTCTTCTTGACGATCTTCATCTTCAAGTAGACTAGCTCCCAAACGCGATCCACCGAGTGCAAAGGTATGATCTTTAAGCTTTGGCACCGGAATCACCATGATAAGCTTCCAAACATCTTGTTGAAGCTAATCACCAACACTAATAACCTGCTAATGATCTGAAACTTAGAAACACAAGAATATTAGTAAATATAACTACATGAGTTGATCATCATCAAAACTAGAGTGGAAGGCCTTTGGGCCAACAATCTCCCCCTTTTTGATGATGACAAAACTCATGGAGTTATATATGCATGGATTAAAGTTAAGCTTCAAAGAAGCTCCCCCTCAACTCATGCATAAACAAATAAACAATAATATGCAATGCATGACAATGCATATAAACATGGTACTCTAGATATCAATGGAATATTCAACATACAATATGTTCTAGATACCAATTAAGCAAAGAAGACATGCATATATTATAAACAAAAACACAAATTCTTCTCCCCCTTTTTGTCAATCATCAACAAAGGGGTAAGAGCAAAATCAAAACATATTCTTAAAACAAAATTGTTCTTAATTCTTAAAACAAATACATGCATACAAAGACATGCATATAAGCTACAAAAATCTTCTCCCCTTTTTGTCCTAATCAAGGAACCAATAAAGGGTTAAAAAAAAACATAAAAACAAATTTTCTCCCCCTTTTTGTCAAAAACAAAAAGATCAAGAAGGGGTAATCCAAAACAAATATGATACCAATTCAAGATATGACAATAAGGTGCATATTGATACCAAATGAAATAAACAAAGATGAATAAATGTTATATGCTATATATATTCATGAAGAGGAAGACGCTAAGTTAGCTTCCCTACACATATGCATTACATGAAGGAGGAATGTGAAGCCCTAATTCACATAACACACATTATGTAATGAATAAGAGGAGATGTGAAGCTCCCCCTACACACGTGTACCATATAAAGAAAAGATGTTAAGCTTTTCAATACACAATACACTCAACATGAATTTATATACATATAGGCAATGTAAATCAAAAGTATATCTATTTTCTTAAACAAAATCTTGAGATACCAATTAACAATACTCAACATAAACATCTTGATATCTTTAAGAGAAATATGTTCTTTTAACCATATGATACCAATTGAAAGTAATTGAAAGTAATTTTAACATAAAGCAAGGGAGTGGGAATCAAATACCAATTGAAAGACAACATCAAATTTTCTCCCCCTTTATGAAATACCAACTAAACATATGCATAAGCTTATTTTAAGATACAAATTGAAAACAATCAATCATTAGAAATTTTCAAGCTTAGCATTAAGATGTATATGTATGAAAGTAATAGATACCAATTGAAATTGATACCATAGGATAGAAAGCATACATACATACATAAAACATATATGAGTATACAAGAAGGATCAAAAATTGATACCAATTGAAATATGTTCAAAGATACCAATTTAAAGAATAAGGTCAAGTGTATCTCATATTATCATAATAAGGAATACGAACAAGTTAAATGAAAAGTTTTGTTAACTAGTACGAAATCCTTCAAGCAAGGAATAAATACAAGTCATTTTTCATAAAAATGAAATCCACATGATAATCAACACTCTATTCAATTAAGTATGAAAAGGTCTCATGAAAACAAAGCATGACCAATTAATAGGTGTGAGTGTACAAGTAAAGTGTGGAGATCACAATCATGAAAAATTGTTCAATTAAGTTCAAGTATTCCTTAAAACAAGAAATCATCAAATATTTAATCTTCTAGATATATGTATGTCTAATACAAGCTAAAGTATACATACATATCCAAAATACAAACGAGTCCACAAGTATATATGCATGAAGGCACGTGGCTCAAAAGGATGTATATGTATAAGATTAGTTTGAACTAGGTAGACATATACATGAAGTCAAATATAAACACATGAAAAACATGAAAATCTCAATTTTCATTTAAAATCAAATTCATTTCAAGGTATATGTATGATTTGTCAAACAATAAGTATACATACATATCCCTAAACACAATTGAGTCCATAATAGATATTTGCATGAGGGGCAAATGACTCAAGGGTATACATGTATATCTTAATGTTTGGCAAGTTAAACATATACATGAAGTAAAAACTCATAATCATAAGATAAATACAAAAATTGAATACAAGTTTAAAAATGTACGAATCATCAAAACTAGACTATATTCACACATCTAATGGGAACAACCAAGCATTCAATCCAAAATATATATAGATTTGTTTGTAGCCCATTCTATGTGCAAGTATAAATCCTAGTCTTAATGAGAACTAACATCTAAACATGTAATCAAATCATTAAGTACAATACAAACACGAATATCATTTTGCTAAAACAAAACACGTAAATTCATCAAAATTCTTTTATTTTGTGAACCAACTTCTAGGTATATGTATGATCCATCCAAATCTAACGATATACATACATATCCCAACTATAAACGAGTCTATTAAAAATATTTGCATTGAAGGCAAAGGACTCATGGGTATACATGTATATTTATTAGGTTTGAATTTAAAATACATATACATGAAGTAGAATCATAAAAATAGGTATGACAAGTATAAACAAAGAAATCATCAAAACTAGCCTATACTTGTGCACATAGTGGGTGCAAATGAGCATGAAGAGCAAAACATATATAAGTCAATTTGTTCTCACTAAGTGTACATGTATACACGCAAGTTTTGATAAGATCTACATTTAAACATGTATATACCACAAGAAGCACAAAACACATATAAAACATCATGATACAACTAAACATGAATCAAACGTTCAAATGATCAATATGTATATGCATATGCATAAGATCTAGGATATACATATTAGATCAAAAATGAGATCACACAAATATAAATCTATATTGAGCATGGGTGTCTCTAAACAACTAAGCATGTATATCACTAATCAAATGAACATGATATAACATAGTGAACATTAAACAATGACATGCTATAACACAAATGATATGAACATGTAATCAATGAACAATTAAAACATGTTATAATCATAAATAGGGAGTTAGGAATTGTTACCAAAAGCCTAGAAGGCAACCTTCCTTGTCTCCTAAACATGGTGGTCCTTTCCACCAAATCATCCCTTGAAAGTGATGCATCCAATTGATTTCCTTTAAGTACGGAACGCATCCACTCCAAGGTGCCATCACTCTCACGTCATGTGAGAGTCCACACTACATCAAAAATTGGAGGGTGGTCTTTGGTACCCATTGTCTTTTGGGTCCATGGGAGTTAGTCTCATCTCTAACCCAAACAAATTTCTTTTTATTTGCTAAATTATTGACATGTAATCTATCAAGGCAAAATTTAGCAAGATGGCCTTTTCGACCACAATGTGTACAAGTGTACACATGAGCATACGTGTGATGGTGTCCGTGAGGAGCATGTGTATGCCTTGGAAGGTGTGCATGCATAAAAGATGGAACTTGTTTCTTTCGAAGCAAAGTTTCCAATCGTGTATGGTTCATGGCACATTGGCTCATAGTGGAGCCCAAACAATCTACCTTCTTCTTAAGCATACAAATATCATCATTAATCTTAGAAGAAGAGGTACATGCATTAGGTAGTCTAGATGATGAGGCTACACTAGCATGGCAAACATGAGAAGACATATCATTTTTCAAAGAATTATTTTACTTAAACAAATTTCTAATTCTTTTGAAATGAACACAATTTCTCTTTTCAAAGAATCATTTTCTTTTAAAACAAATTCTACCTTTGAAGATAAAATATCATTGTTTTTTAAAACCTCATTGCAATCATTTTTAGATTTTAAAAGGTTATTTTCTTTAAGTGCAAGTTCTAATTGAGATCTCAATGAATCCCTTTCATTATAGACCTCAACCTTCTCTTGCAAAACAATATCAAGTCTAGTATGCAAATCCTTATTTTCTTTTTCAATCCTAGACTTTTCTTTTTCAAAATTTTATAATTTTCTATCAATTTTCACAAACTATAGAAAGTTCTTCATTTAAGGCATGGGGATCAACAATATCATCACATGAAGAACAAGCATCATCACTATCTAGGTGGGATTCCGAATGTACCTCAAGGGAGTCATTCCCTTGGACCATGAAACATTGTGGTTCGGATTCTCCACTAGAACTCTTCTTGGATTTGTTCTTGAAGCTCGGAGGTGGTGGTTGTGGTTGTCAATTTGTTCCACACTACAAAAGCGGAATCAATATTAGAAACATGTAAAAGATAATCTTTAGGCAAAGTGCTTCTAATAGCCTCTAGGGCTTGTGCATTGGCCCTTATATGAATGAGGTTACCAAGATAGCATTTCTTGGTAGCCGCAAGGAAAGTATGTAAACCTAGGGTTTGTAGGTAAATGGACATCCTAGTCTTCCAAACAAGAATGTTGGAAGGGTCATAGCTAGGAGGGGTCATGAAGTCCATGGTAAACTAAATGTATGCAAACAAATATTATGCAAACAAGATTAGCAAGCAAATGGATCACTCCTAGGATGTTAAGCCTAATATCAGGAGCACTAGCTCTGATACCAATTGAAAGTACACCTAGAGGGGGGGTGAATAGGTGAAAGTGCTAATCTAGTGAACTTAATGCAAACTAAGTGTGCTAAATGCGGAAGCTAAAACAATCTTACAAGAACACTTAGTACAATCCAACAAGTGTTGCCGAATTCCCCTTGCGAGGCTCTGGACAAGCACCTCTTGATTCCCCTTGAATGGGTTGAGGTTGCTATATGAAGCTCTTGTTGGATGAGTATAAGTGTTGCACACACACAAGCAATCCAAGCATATACAATATATAACAATATGAATAATATGCAAGGTGCAAATGCAAGCAAGTATGAATATGCTCAATCCCACGCAAATATATATGATGCAATGAATGAATGATGCTTGCACAAATATAAGAGAGTAGAGTTGAGAGTAATTGGATCAATCGCAAACACACAAATTTGTTTCGAGGTTCGAGCCCCTAGCTCTACTTCCCCGCCTACACCACCGTGTAGGATTTCTAATCCACTATAGGAGCCCCTAACTCCTCTCTCAACTTACAATGCCACCGAGGCAATACAACACACAATCCACCTCTACCGAAGAGGGATACGGCCCGTAGCCAACCACAACAAATGCCTCTCCTTAAGAGGCTCACAAACCAATCACCCGATCACCTCTACCGAAGAGGGATTCACAAATAAAAGGGTGATTACAACTCAAGAGGTTACAACAACAACCTCAAACACTTCTCTTTTCTTTCTCTTTTCTTTTCTCTTTTTCTTTTCCACAAAAACAAAGATCCTAATAGTTTAGGATAGAAGATAGCTCAAGTGGAAACTATGTGTTTTTGGAAAACAAGCAACAAAGAAAACACTTGGGAAATTCTTGTAAAAGATGGAGAATGAAAACCAATACAAATATCCCAAATTCCTATTTCTTTGATTTTTCAAAAACCAAAACAATAAAGATTAGAAGTTTAAAGCACAAAAACTATTTTGAAAACTCTTTAAAAACACTTCAGAAACTGCAATTTTTCCCTTATAAAAACCTTGGCCAAAATCCCAAATGAATGGGGTTTATATAGGCCCAAACAGAAAACTAGCCGTTAGGCTGATGTGGCATTTTTGACAGCCACCGGTCGACCGGCCCGGTCGACCGCCAACGGTCGAAATTATGACCGTTGGGAGATTCGGTCGACTGCCAGTCGACCGACCAACAGAAGGAAACACAGTTTCCTTCTATCGGTCGACCGACCCAGTCGACCGACAAGATACAGAGAGCAGACTCTCTATATCGGTCGACTGGGTCCATGTCCCGGTCGACCGACGGACATGCACAGCCTGTGCATGTCCCGGCAGAGCAGCCGGTCGACTGCCGGTCGACCGGTCTGCCTGGAAAACTGTTTTTCTGGGCAGATTTTGAGATAGAAAATTTTGTAAAAAATATTTTAACACTTGTAAAAATTCCACAAAAATATGTTTTATCATTTTACTTGATAACTAAACTTGTGATAAAAATTTCAAGACATATATCAAACATATCAATTCATTTTTGTGTCTTGCCAATTTTATCAAAAATAAAACTTGTATTTTTATCAAACTAGATTTTTCCAAAACATGAATAGGAATGTCAAAATAAGTTTGTCTATAAGTTAAGCATGTATGTATAACTAGAAAACATCTACTATACATATTAATCATGAAAACTTGTTTTGATCAAACTATTCATGAAATCAATATCAAAAACCAAACCATGTGTATTTTGTGCACTTGAGCATATCAACTAAACTAAGCTTTAACAAATGGATCTAAAACTCAAAACTAACCTATGGATACCTAAGTCTTCTTGACGATCTTCATCTTCAAGTAGACTAGCTCCCAAACGCGATCCACCGAGTGCAAAGGTATGATCTTTAAGCTTTGGCACCGGAATCACCATGATAAGCTTCCAAACATCTTGTTGAAGCTAATCACCAACACTAATAACCTGCTAATGATCTGAAACTTAGAAACACAAGAATATTAGTAAATATAACTACATGAGTTGATCATCATCAAAACTAGAGTGGAAGGCCTTTGGGCCAACAATGTAAGTATGAGGCTTAGGTAAAAGAGGTATTGTTGGGGGTTTACCTAAGTATAAATGTGCCCTAATAGCTATGTTACACGTTATGTATGTGTAATATTATAGTTACTAATCATGATACCTAAGCACCTTCGCATGAATCACAATTCTACAAATTATTATGGTTATACTTCTATAGTAGCGTGACTTGAGTATGTGAGTGGTATGTGTGTAGGTCGATCATGTAACCTTACCAAAACATACTAATTTGGTAACTTATGCAAAAGTACACCTTTGATATGTTATATGTGTTAGTGTATGATATAGGAAATTTTTCTATGGTTGTTATTCTAAGGAGGAAGGGGCCGGGCGGGAGCCGTAGGAGGGGGGAAGACGGTGAGAAATGTTGTGCATTCACATTAAATATATAAGGAGGAAGGGGCCGGGCGGGAGCCGGTAGGTGGAGAAGACGGGGATTATGGGAAATCACGTATATACACATGAGTATGTATGCTTGTGCTATAATTATATGTATTGTTATATTTCAAGGAGGAAGGGGCCGGGCGGGAGCCGGTAGTCGGGAGAAGACGGGGTAAATTAACACCCTATGAATTGGGTGATATGTGAATATGTCCTAGTGAGTAATTGAAGCATTGTATTGTCGGTAATTAATGAGAAAAATGAAAATGATTAGTACAGGCTAGGGCAAGGTAAGAAATTGTGCATAAGTCTATGGGAAATCTTTAGTAAGCATAAAGGAGTCTAGCAATCATACTTGTAATTGTTAATTTGGGTAAGGAAGTGCCTATATTCATGTGACATTTAATATTCACGTTATCTTTGTGTAGTGGTTATGAAATTTACTCGCTGAGCTGTCGAGCTCATTCCATTTATTTTGTTCCCTTTTCAGGTCCAGATAAAGGTAAAGGCCTAATGTAGCTTGGAGTACTTATGAGCATGATGACCTATCTTACCAACTATGATTTTTGTTCACTATGTCCATATATGTATGTTTTGATTTGGGTATCCTTAGATAATAGTGTTATGGTGCTATTATTCATGTAACCCCCATTTTGTATTAATTGTAAGTGGAACTTGTGGTGTTTGGAACATGGTAAGTTCATGTTTGGTGAATCGTGTTTTGGTTTCGGTGATGATGCTTTATTTATAGTTATGTATGGAAAGTATATGATGTAGAGTATGTTGTTGGGAAGTCTTTATGGTTGTGATATGATGTTATTGTAGATCATTATAACTGGATATATATATAGGCTGTGTGGCCGAAATTCTTTTGGATATAAGTAGGCCTTGGAGCCGAAATTGTTATTCTTGTATGAGAGCAAAGGTGAAATATTAGAGGAGATGCTGCCGAAATTTCAAATAATTATTCGGTACTAGAAGGTAATCTGGGAATAAAGAGATGTTTATGGACTAATCTTGTTTATTAGAAACTGGGACCGTTACAGCATGTAACTGATATGTCTGAGGCAATAACATGGCAGTGATAACATAGCTGAAATCAAGAAGTCAACGACCACGAAGGGTCGGCCACGCATGGTATAAAAGCATCAAAAGATATATAGACATGAAATTAAATACATGAAAATAGGAAGTGAAATACTTATCGTCCCGATGAAATGGGAAACCCAAATAGAGATAAGAGAAGAGCGAGACTACTCGCATACAAGAAAGTAGCGAGTGAGAATACTCGCCTAAACCTCAAAGCGCCGAAAGATCCGAAATCCACGAAATCCGGGGCACGCCATAAACTATGATATATATATATATGTAGAGTGAGGAGGAGAGAGAAAGAGAGAAGTGAAGATGATGTTAGTCAAGATACAAGTCAAGAAGTATAATATACAACATATAAACCAAGTATAAGATCCAAGTTTGAGAAGGTAAATAACTGTAACAAACAGACAGAATTAGTCGACTAGGGTAGGATGAGTAGTCGACTAATAAAGGGGTTAGTCGACTAACAGTCTGGTATAGTCGACTAATACTGGGTTCCAGAGAGTTGATATTCTGATTCAGGAAAAGTTAGTCGACTAGGGTCATAGGGGTAGTCGACTAACAGACATGACAAGTCGACTGACAGTTAGGCTAAGTCGACTAATACTGTGATACAGAGAGTTAAGGTTTTAGTTCAGGAAAAGTTAGTCGACTAGGGTCAAGGGTGTAGTCGACTAAGGGCCTCTAGTCGACTAGGAACTAAGGTAAGTCGACTAATACTGTGTTTCAGAAAAAGCTACGTTTCAGCTAAGGGTTTCTAGTCGACTAGGTTCTAGGTCAAGTCGACTAATCGACTGGAAACAGCATACAGAACAGGTTTTCTAGGGTTTTGGTTTGATGGCTAAATAATCATGATTTGAAGATATATTTGTACAAGATATGAAAATACAAACATACTAAGAATAAATCAAGTTTAGATGAGGAAGATTACTCACCAAATTGATGATGGAGAGGAAGAGGAAAGGTAGAGTTGGTGATGATGAAGATGGTGGATTCCTTTGGTGTTGTTGAAGACCTTGTGGTGGTTTCCATGGAGATGAAGACATAGGTGATGCCTTGGGAGTTGGTGGTTGTTGTTGTGGTGATGGAGATGAAGAGGAGTTGAAGGAGGTTAGGGTTTTGGTGGAGAAGAGAAGAGAAGAGAAAGAAGAAGAAGAGAAAGTTGAAGTGAGAATGAATTAAAGAAAAGAGAGGAAAAGTATTTATATGTTTTGACTTTTGTGAAGGAGGTGCAAATATGATAGAAGAGAGGGGGGTTTTTGTAAAGTGGGGAGGTGAGGTGAGTGTCCTTCTCTTGGCCACTTGGCCGGCCATGGGGAGAGAGAGAGAATGAGTGGGATTTAAAAATGATTAGGTGAAAGTGAGTGGGATTATGTGGAAAATTGGAATTATTGGAAAATTGGAAAAGGCTTTGGTTAGTGGAGGAAGGAAAGAAATAAGGAAAAGGAAAAAGGAAAATAAATTATAATGAGAAGATATTTTCTTGGGAAGGAGATGAAAATAATGGAAGTGGCGGATTCCCGGGATTCAGTTGTGGATGCGGAAGTCTTTCGGGAAAAATACCGGAATCGTCCGAAATTCAAGTATCTCGGAACGACCCGAAATAATTACCAAAAATCAATAATAATATATAAAGACCAATAGTGAAATCCGTTGAAGAAATACTTTATAGTTTTAAAACTAAAATCCCGGAACCAGTTATCTACCGACTCCGATGGAATTTTCATAAAATCATAAAATCCTCAGAAAAAGAATGTAGGTAGAAAATACGATTCTAAGGAATAATGTCTAAAGAATCATTTAGAAATTCCAAACCGTTTAAGAATTAAAAATCCAGGAATCGGTCAGCGGCACTGGCCGACACCGGTTTGAAGACTTTCGTTTTAATTCCAGAAAAATCTAGAAAATCATAGAAAATATATAATATTGGGAAATGATATTTAAAACTAAAATCGGTCAATTCTAATTATCAGAATGTCTAAATCGAGTAATACTCTAGGATCGGGCCTTCGGTTCAGACTAGGGCTGACTCCGAATCCACGAATCCAAATCCAAGATAAAACAACCATATAAGGAATTCATAATACAGAATAAATACAGGAAACAAATCGAAAAAATACGACCGAAAATCTGAATACGCAACTAAGTACGTATTCCGGGAACGGGTATTACACCAAGCAAAAAATCATCCTCTAGAAAACCTAACAACAAGTCCAATACTCTTTGTGAAGTCCTCTTCAACAGATGATCAGCAATGGCAATAGCTCTCTCTACCACTTTCATTGGTGGGAACCAAAATGCTGCATGCCCCCTTCGAGCTGAGAATGACAGTTCCAGACCAAACAGTTGAGGAAGCAGAAGCTGTGGTGAGAAGCCATGCATAGGACCTCCTACATATCAAAGCCCTTGTAGAATCAGAGTCATGGAGAGAAGCTCATTTCGCCACTTCGAGAGAGCTCAGGAAACGCAAAGCAAACTTCTCCAATGATTCAAAAGAGATTTTGCATATAATTGCTAATAAAGTGAGAACTAAGATTCGCGAGGAAATTGGAGATGCTAAATTCTGTATTCTGGTTGATGAATCTAAAGATGAAGCTAAAAGAGAGCAAATGGCCACTGTTGTGAGATTTGTTGATACTTGGGGTTATGTGAAAGAGCGATTTTTACAACTTGTGCATGTTGCAAACACTGCAGTGTAAACTTTAAAAATCAAATATGTGATGTCCTTGTTTCATACAATCTGCAAATTCACAAAATGCGAGGTCAAGGATATGATGGTGCTAGCAATATGCGTGGTGCTGTAGGAAGCTAAAGTTGCATTGCGTGCTATGAAGTCCTTTGATTTTGTATTTATGTTGCATCTAATGAATCGAATGATGTCAATGACCAACATTCTTTGTCGAGCATCGCAAGCCAAAGATCTCGATATCCAGAATGCTATAGATCTAGTGTCCAGCACAAAATCACTACTTCAAACTTTTAGAGGAGATGATTTTATTGATTTTCTTAACGAAAATAAAATCAGTTTGTAAAAAGTTTGGCATCTTTATTCCTGTGATGGATGCTCCTTATAGAGATCTTACAGGTCGTTCTTGTAAGCAAAAAGACCACATCATATATGAGAGCATCATTATCGGGTTAATATATTCAATGTTGCTATTGATTCTCAGCTAATGGAATTGAGTAATGGGTTCAATGATGCATATATGGAACTTCTCGTCCTTAGCTCAGCTTTAGAACCAAGACATGGGTTTCAATCATTCAGAATTGATGATATTGCATTCTTGCTGAAAAGTTTTATCCAGATGATTTCATCGCACAATAGATGCATTATTTGAGATCTCAATTGGAACATTATGAACTTGATGTTGCTCGACATCACAATTTCTGAATTATGTCGACGATTGGTTGAAACAAATAAGGACCAAAATTACTATCTTGTTGACAGATAAGTTCGTCTGGTTTTAACTCTTCCTATTTCTACAGGAAGTACCGAACGGGCATTTTCAGCTATGAAGCATATCAAAACTGATCTCCGTACAAGATAGAAGATGAGTTTCTTGTAGACGTCGTGGTGATCAATATTTGAAAAGATTTTGCTGACAATATCGACTCTGATGAGATAATTGATGAGTTCTATTCTATCAAGAATCGCAGGGCACAACTTAAGTTAATTCTTTTAAGTTATTTATATCAATGTAAGTTTGGATAAAAATTGTTATTTTTCTTTGTTTTGAATATGAAACATTTATATTAGTATCATTGAATGTAAAATATCATTACATGTTCTCTCTTTTTTAACTGTTAGAACAATTTTTTTTCTCCCTAATTTCATAAGTACTCCAGCACCCCCCACATTTTGAATTCCTGGCTCTTCCCTTGCCAGTGAGAAAGCTGTATTCCATTCTGTTCAACCATGTTTCAAAGGTTTGTAATAAAAAATAAAAAAAAGAAATCTCCAAGACTTAAAGAAGATAGCACATTCCATCAGAATTTTGTGTATTTTCATGTTCAGCAACTGAGAGAGCTTCCATGACACCAGTGTAGACGATATTATATTGTGCATGTGCTGGTACTAACAATGCGGTACCTTTGTACAGCCTCAGGTTTCTGCCCACTACCGGGATGGTTACCCAATAGGAATTGGCCTTGCACCCTTATGGTTTTTGTGGTAGCTACCGGGAGTGCGCTTAGACCCCAGATTTACTTCAGCCTTCGGGCTTACACACAGCCTTTGGGCTTCACATACTTTATGGATGATCTAGTTACTACATGTTTATATGCATGATTGTGTGGTACTAACATTCCTGCAGGTACCTACTCGGCCTTCTGGCCCTTCAGCCCTTATAGGCTTTCTCCCACTACCTCGAAAGAGGGAGCGCATTCAGACAATCAGCTGTTTTAGCTCTGCTTGGTAGGCGAGCCTAGCGCACAACGCTTTATCGCTAACTTCGTCCGAGTGTAGTTACGACGTGAGTACAGCTTTGTCACGGGTGATGCGGAGCAGTTCGCCTGCCACCACACACGTGCGTTAGCCGTGCCGCAAGCAGTAATCACATCGAACGTGATGGCATCTAGTGTTGTACGTTAGCTTCGTTCCAGTCTTGCTTAAGCTCCGCTTGATTGTGCATGGTTGTTACACTATCACTAGACATATTTTCTCTTGATGTGTTAATACTTGCCGTACTATTACATGACATCTACATGCTATCACCTGACATCTGTTTGTATCACTTAACATCTGATGTGTTATCACTGGACACCTGTCATGCTTGACTCTTGACTCATGTAATTATCACTTACGGGAATGATGACCTGATATTCTGATATAATCATGTATTCTAGTACACATGTACTCCTATTACACATGTACCCTTATACATCTGTACTCCTTATACTCCTGACATGCTCCTGCTCATTCCCGTAATCTGATAACTACATAATAAATTATAAATAAGACAACTTGCACCGCCTTTAGGGGAAACTGATGGGTCCTGATTAGTTCTATGTTCGTGGCGGTGATATCGTGTCATGCTGGCCTCACTCTTGGGATTCATTTTGGAGGCAACCAAGTGTTTCCGTGGGATATGTTGGTACCCCTACTCCCCTAACTTCCTTCTGAGTTCGCAACAAGCCCCTGGGCCTATTCCTGTGGGAACAGTGACATCCTGCTCCAATTCGGGCGTACAATAAGTCCCGGTGCCTAGCAGTACATTCCGGTTCAACTCCGGATACTCCTTGGTTATTGTCCCGAGCAAGTACGAGACCCATTCTAAACATGATTCGTCAACTCCATCAGTTTTCAAATAACTAGCTCTATAAGTTGTAAGTGAAAGTATGTGGAATGGGACATATACTAAAACTGTAATACCCATATCTTGCTATATATGAACTAATAGTGGAAAATAATACTTATAAAGTGTATGTGTATTTATTTTAAGGAAATTGTCATTTTTAAAGTTGAGATGTTATTTTAATTAATTATTATCTTTAGGATTTTTATTATCTCATTCTTCTTTCCTTTATTTCAAGCCCAAGCCCATCTTATCACTTTCCTCTTTCTCTTTATTTTCTAACTGAGCCCAACCCCAATTGCAGGCCCAAATCTGATTCTTTCAAAAAAAAAATAAAATAATAAATTAAATTAAATTAAATAAGAAAAATTTGCATGTTCATATTAATATAACATGTTTTGAACCCAGGTCCCCCACAACATGATTATTGCTTGTTACAGGCTTTGAACCCGTGACCCCCACCAATGTATTGAAACAACCAACCACCACACCCTTTCTTTTGTTGTGAATGTTAGCAACCAATTATATTTATACTTTTTAAGCCTTGTCTTTCTCTTCCACTGAAACACCCGAAACCCAATATCTCTCTCTCTTTATATAAACCCTCTTTAATTAACTCTAACCTAAACCTAATCCCAAAACCTATCATCTGCAGCCGCCTCTCCAATCGCACAGCACCCAACCCCCGTGCGGATCAGCACACCTCCACCCCCCTCGTTCGCCGCCCGCCTCGGTCTCTCTCCTCCTCCTCCGCCTTTTCGATCTTCTGCCTGATCGTTGGCATCCTCGGTTTCTCTTCGGATCGATCTGGATATCGAGGCCAGTGGTCTCGGGTCGCGGATGCAGCAACTTCGAGCCGAGATCCGTTTCCATCGTTTGGGAGAAGGGAAGTGGTAGTAGATCCGTCGGATCCGAATCCGATAGCGGCGGTGGTTTGAAGGAGCGGCACAAGGTGATGGGGTTCGTCGGAGATTCTTGGGATCTCTATTGGAGGATTTGCTCTGATTTTGTGGCATTGGCGATTTTGATGGGGATAGTTTGTTGGGGAAGAGAGGAAGAAGCCCCGTGAGTCCCCTGCACATCCTTTCTTTTATTTTACAATTTGTATGGATGAGAATAATATAATATGTTATATTATTTCATGTTTATATGCTTGTGTGGGAACCATTTTCCGGCTCTCCGCGGGATGCCGTTGATCGCCGTCGGCGAGCGCGAGCGCACCCCACGCCCTTCACGGCGAGTTGCTCTATCCAACGACACTCTCCGTAATCCCGGACGCCTCCGTCGGAGCCTCCGTCGGAGCGCCGCAAGTTGTCCCGAGGTTAGCTTATTTTTTTGTATAAGGGCATTTGTGTAATAATTGAGAAATTATTAAATGTGTGTGATTGTGTGTGTGCGTGAGTGTCTTTAATGGTGTTATGCATGCATGTGTATGCATGGATGTGGATTAAATATGTATAGGTAATTATAGTTAATAATAGATATTTATTAATTTGGACATTTATGCATGGAATATATTTATGCATGAATTTATTCTTTAATCATTGTGTATATTTAGTGATTAATAATTGGGACTTAATTAAATTGGATATGTTTGCATTAAATTAATGTATATGGGTATATGTGTAATTACGCATTAATATATATGTAAGTATATAATGTGTAGGCATGTTTATAAATATGTATGTATGTATGTGTATGCTTGTATACGTATGTATACGTGTACGCGTATATGTTCGTATGCATGTGTGGGTATTTAGCGTATATATGTGGGGTATTTTACCTCGCGTATATACGTCGCCATAACGTCTCCGTATCTTTAGGATCGGGGCGTTACAGAGTGGTATCAGAGCCTAGGTTCGACATAAAAGAGAACCTAGTTCCTACCTGTAACCTGAGACAGTTATGTTGACGCTGCAATATACATATACTATTCACATGATAATATTGACTCCATTTGGAATTGATCGTCCTCTCTTTGGAATTCCATTCTTGATCTGTTGATATCCATTATTCCAACAATTTAGAGTGAATGGATGTCCATCTTGATTTCATCATTCTTTCCTATTCATTTCTCCTAATTCTATCTCTTGAGATGGGCTACTTCATGTTGAAGATGATACTAGAAATCAGAGCGCAGCAGCGGAATCGTGGTGTCCCAACGAGACGACGTGGAAGCTTGTTTGTATTTCCTCTTGATTGTTGATTCTTTTATCATTTCCTGTTTGAAGCTTGTTGTTTCTTCTTGACCTTGATTCTTTTATCATTCCCCACTTTATTGAAATTTCGAGGACGAAATTTTTATAAGGTGGGTAGAATGTAATACCCATATCTTGCTATATATGAACTAATAGTGGAAAATAATACTTATAAAGTGTATGTGTATTTTATTTTAAGGAAATTGTCATTTTTAAAGTTGAGATGTTATTTTAATTAATTATTATCTTTAGGATTTTTTTTATCTCATTCTTCTTTCCTTTATTTCAAGCCCAAGCCCATCTTATCACTTTCCTCTTTCTCTTATTTTCTAACTGAGCCCAACCCCAATTGCAGGCCCAAATCTGATTCTTTCAAAAAAAAAATAATAATAATAAAATTAAATTAAATTAAATAAGAAAAATCTGCATGTTCATATTAATATAACATGTTTTGAACCCAGGTCCCCCACAACATGATTATTGCTTGTTACAGGCTTTGAACCCGTGACCCCCACCAATGTATTGAAACAACCAACCACCACACCCTTTCTTTTGTTGTGAATGTTAGCAACCAATTATATTTATACTTTTTAAGCCTTGTCTTTCTCTTCCACTGAAACACCCGAAACCCAATATCTCTCTCTCTTTATATAAACCCTCTTTAATTAACTCTAACCTAAACCTAATCCCAAAACCTATCATCTGCAGCCGCCTCTCCAATCGCACAGCACCCAACCCCCGTGCGGATCAGCACACCTCCACCCCCCTCGTTCGCCGCCCGCCTCGGTCTCCTCTCCTCCTCCTCCGCCTTTTCGATCTTCTGCCTGATCGTTGACATCCTCGGGTTTCTCTTCGGATCGATCTGGATATCGAGGCCAGTGGTCTCGGGTCGCGGATGCAGCAACTTCGAGCCGAGATCCGTTTCCATCGTTTGGGAGAAGGGAAGTGGTAGTAGATCCGTCGGATCCGAATCCGATAGCGGCGGTGGTTTGAAGGAGCGGCACAAGGTGATGGGTTCGTCGGAGATTCTTGGGATCTCTATTGGAGGATTTGCTCTGATTTTGTGGCATTGGCGATTTTGATGGGGATAGTTTGTTTGGGGAAAGAGAGGAGAAGCCCCGTGAGTCCCCTGCACATCCTTTCTTTTATTTTACAATTTGTATGGATGAGAATAATATAATATGTATATTAATTTCATGTTTTATATGCTTGTGGGAACCATTTTCCGGCTCTCCGCGGGATGCCGTTGATCGCCGTCGGCGAGCGCGAGCGCACCCCACGCCCTTCACGGTGAGTTGCTCTATCCAACGACACTCTCCGTAATCCCGGACGCCTCCGTCGGAGGCTCCGTCGGAGCGCCGCAAGTTGTCCCGAGGTTAGCTTTATTTTTGTGTATAAGGGCATTTGTGTAATAATTAAGAAGTTATTAAATGTGTGTGATTGTGTGTGTGCGTGAGTGTCTTTAATGGTGTTATGCATGCATGTGTATGCATGGATGTGGATTAAATATGTATAGGTAATTATAGTTAATAATAGATATTTATTAATTTGGACATTTATGCATGGAATATATTTATGCATGAATTTATTCTTTAATCATTTGTGTATATTTAGTGATTAATAATTGGGACTTAATTAAATTGGATATGTTTGCATTAAATTAATGTATATGGGTATATGTGTAATTACGCATTAATATATATGTAAGTATATAATGTGTAGGCATGTTTATATAATATGTATGTATGTATGTGTATGCTTGTATACGTATGTATACGTGTACGCGTATATGTTCGTATGCACGTGTGGGTATTTAGCGTATATATGTGGGGTATTTTACCTCGCGTATATACGTCGCCATAACGTCTCCGTATCTTTAGGATCGGGGCGTTACAAAAACCTACAACTTAGACAGCCCCAATTATAATAGATGCTAATATACAATTTGTTGTATTATTTTGCAACTCGGGTTGTATACGCTCAGATTACGGTAACATAGGATAAAGGTATATAGATGAGGGTTTCCTTATTTGGATTATTTCTTTGACATACTGGTCTCATAGAGTCGTGACCTTAACTTGTATGATTGGTTTTGCTTGTATTCAGTTTTATTTTATATTAGTTTAGGAGATAACTGATGTTGCTTCATCTGCTTTACTTATTGCCTCCTTACTTGCTCATGTATGCTTATGCTCACGACACGATTTTCAATGCATGCTTATAATTCAAATTTATCGATACACATGTGCTTGTTCCTGCGTGCCACTTGGCACTCATCTTACCACTCGTTGGGTAACTTTTTGACTCCCCTAAACCTTCATGTCCAGATCTCAGAGCTTGGACAGATGTGGATCCTTCTGCTGAGGACCAAGTTTACTGTGCGGAGCAGGCAGACCAGCTATAGCTCAGTCCCTCTTTTGCCTCCCCCTGGTGGCTCGTGGTATCTCCTTATAGCTCGTGAGCGAACTTTTGTAATGTTCGTATTGTAAATTCTACTTTTATATTTTCTGGTATTGTAATATTCTTGTAATATTGGATCATACGCTGTGATTACTATGTACTTGTACTATTCTATTAGAATGTGTATATTGCTTTCGTGCTTCCGCACTCTGATTCTTTCCTGTATTGATGCTTAGCGTATAGATGTGAGGGTATTTCTGACCTACGTATATACGTCACAGTAACTTCTCTGTACCCGACGAGGCGGGCCATTACACCGGCCATACAAAGCTTCAAATGGGGCATACCAATGGTAGATTGATAATTGTTATTGTAAACGAATTCTAACAATGGTAGATATTAGTTCCAATTTCCTTCAAAATCCAATACACAGGTTCTTAGCATATCTTTCAATACTTGAATAGCATGTTCCAACTGACCGTCTGTCTGTGGATGTGCCACTGTGCTTTGCTATAACTTAACACCCATGACTACTGATAAACTTTTCTAAAATCTTGAATGGAGTTTGACATAATGGTGTTAGGTACCTCATGCAGTCGAACTATCTCTTGTAGATATATTTGAGCTAATTTCTCCATTGAGTAATTAATCTGAATCGATATGAAGTGTATAGATTTGGTAAGTCTATCCATCACCACCCAAACAAATCTAATCCTTGAGACGTTCGAGGAAGTCCAGTGACGAAATCCATTGTCATATGACTCTATTTTCATTCGGGAATTGGCAGGAGTACCAATAATGCTCGGCTTTGACTTATTGGCACACCAGATATCCTTGCACAAACTACACTATATCTTTTTTTTTTTTCCCCCAATTCCACCAAAAACTACTCCTTGGTCTTAATGCGTTTTAGTTCTACCCCGATGTGCTGTATATGGAGTACTGTGAACTTCCTTCAATATTTCCTCCTCGAGTTCAGTTATCTAGGATACACAATCATATCCCCAATTTCACCACATCACTGTCAATGACAAAACCTTTGATTTCTCCCATTTGTATCTTTTCTTGGATTGTTCTCATTGTATTATTTTTTTAATTGTGCCTCTTTGATCTTATCACATAAATCAAATTGCATACATCTAACCTCTATCCACATAATGCGAAAGTGAAGAATTTAGCATTTAGTAACGACAAAATTTTCCCAAACATCCAAATTCAGTGGCGAAGTGAAGAATTTAGCATTCAGTATAAACCACGCATATTGAGAACGACCACAACGGTTATTGATTAAAAAAAAAAAAAAGCATAAAAGTACGGCATCACAAGAATACTTACAATTCCCTGAACATAAAATCGAATGGAAAAAGTAATTCTAATATTATAAATACTAAATTAGATATCAAATGAGAAGCCAAGAAAAGAATAGACTTGGAAACCACATATCAAAATTGACCGAAGCAAAACTATCATCCCGAATCCTGAGAAGGTCTGTTTGGTTGTCGTAATTGGCCGTAATTCGTAAGTTGTAATTAATAAAGTCTTTTACATTTGTAAATGAGTTACATACATGTAAGCTTTATGGTGTTTAGTTGGTAATATAAAGTTATAAGTGAAAAAGTGTATTGTGCTTTATGGTGTTTGGTTGTCGTAATGTGTAAGTCGTAAGTAAAAAATTAATCACAAAATTAACTATTTGGTGATTTAAAAAGTTTTAATATTGCAAATAAATATTAAAAATGTTAAGTATTAAAAAATTTTAATATTAACATAAAAAAATAAACAAATTTATATGACACAAAATTAACTGTAACAGAGCTGTAAGTGAGTGGTAACTGGGTTGCAAGTGAGAGGTAATTGAGTTGTGTAAGTCTTTTACAAATTACGGTCCAAACAAACGCCGTAGTTGTAACTAGGTTGTAAGTCATTTACGAATTACGGACTTTTACGTGAAACAAAAGGCCCCGTAATCTATTTCCATTCATATGCGAAAGCTGACCTCAAAGCTATCACCTGAAAACAGAACAATTTTTCACTATTGCAATAGGATAACTTTTCCCACAAGACTGCAGAAATTTAAGACTAGAATCTAGACCGGGTGATGTCAACCGCAAAAACACAGAGGCTAGCAATACAAGTGTCACCAACAACATTGGAATCAAGATTATATAACAGTGCCCATGGCAATGCAGAAGGTTAATAAGAACAAACATATATGTCTACTTCCAAATAGCTTAATTCAACAAAAAACTAAATGACATCAAAGTCGAAACTAGGGTATGGTTTCCTCATCAAATTAAACACCACTACAAAATGTAATACGAGATTAAAATCAACTGCCAACTCTCTTGCACTTAAATTATACCAATCTTGTTTGCAACATCAAGAGCATCATAATCCGGAGTAAGTCTTACGTAAGCCTTCTTGGTGCCATCGGGCCTATTATGAAACAAAGGGGGGGAAACCAAAAACATACCATCAGAACTCATCAACTCTGCTTCCACCTATACATTTGTTAATATGTACTGATAAAACAAGCAATGAGGCTACTAGAATTAACTACTAACCTGATGAGGGTATTCACTTTCTTTGTCTGGATGTCGTACATCTTCTTCACAGCCGCTTTGATCTTCTTCTTGTCTGCTCGGATATCAACAATGAAAACTAGAGTGTTGTTGTCCTCAATCTTCTTCATGGCAGATTCAGTTGTCAAGGGGTACTTGAGAATTTGATAGTGGTCAAGCTTGTTCCTGGGAGGGGCACTAATTCTGGGGTATTTAGGTTTCTTTCTTTCTTCAATGTTTTGGGGCGATGAAAGGTAACAGAGGTCCTTATCTTCTTTGCCTTCTTCTTTATGCTTGAAGCTCCAGCCTTCACAGCTTTGGCAACCTTCACAGCTTGTGCTTTGGCATCAGTTTTTTTTGCAGCAGCTGCATTCAGATAAGCATGCATAAAAATATCAGAACCCTTACAGGTATAAATTCTGGTTTATGACTACAGAGTAAATTTAACCTTCGGCCAGTTTAAGTATCATTCTTTTGATAAAATGATAATAAAAAATAACTATAGAACCACAGAGATTCAAATATGGAATGGAATCATTCAAATAAGAGAATACATGAAATCTAGAAATTAATATTGTATTTCATGACAACTACATTTTTAGAAACACCATCTCAGGACATCGTACAAGGAGCAAAGGATTGCAAGCAAAAAGTAGTTACCCTTTTTGAAATAAAAGGATGAACCCAAAAACCAACTGGAATATGGGGCAGGACTTGAAACCATTGCGTCTTAAAGAGGCTTTCCCAGTGCCGTACACTAAAGTAACAGCCACAGTAATAAAATAAGTAATAAAAAAGTTTGCTGCTCCCTAAAGAGGGTAGTTTGACACCAAAGTGGAGAAGCTTATTTTAGCTTTCCTTGATGTCTAGGGTGATAAATGCCATGCTCAAATAACATAAACAATGGGAAAAGTGAAATTTATCAGAGGGACCTATCATAATAAGGAATTATCAATCTATGCATACAAATCAGCAAATCATCCTCCTCATGGAAATATCGCTTCAAAATCTGGATGGTTAAATCAAGCAGTAGTCAAATGAAATAGATTTTAGGAAAATTAGGTTGATTACTTCCTGATTTCTGCTTTTAATAGATTTAGGATATACATTTGTATTAGTCAGAACCTCTGCAATATATTCTTGGCGTTAAGCCAAGATTTACTTTTGTTCACATTTGATGGCTTCAAACTGCATTTACAGTACACTTACATTACATGTTAATTATACATATGACAGGGGTTGGCTAGGCTGAGAGCCTATATTTATAAATGATAGGCTATTATATCATTAACAAGAAAAAGAATGTCGCTTTCCTCCTAATGTCAGTTGTCATAGTTATTACAGCTAATGAAGGGCTACAGAATTAATAAGTGGATTTTTTCATTCGTAATGGCAGCCACAATTGAAGAAATTGTTAGTTGTTTTCCTTTTGGTTATCCACAATAGTAAGGTCTTTGATGTCAAGCTTAAATATTCTAGGCTATTAGCCATGCAGGCTGAAATAACATTGTTGGTAGTTATAAGCTCTAGGATCAGACAGCAAAAATGATGACGGATAAAACTTAAAATTAATTGAACTAGCGAACAGAGTGAAAAGGCTACAGGCATGGGCGGACCCATTAGTGGGCTGGGCCGGGCTACAGCCCGGCCCATTTTTTAATATATAGGCGTAAACTTAATTTTTATTTTTGTTCTTTTTATATATTGTGTTAGACCCCTTTCTATATTGTTTTTTTAGCAAATTTATTTCTAATTTCACTCCTGATTTAGTGAAGAATACTATTTTATTCTTTTGATAAATTCATATAATTCATAAGTATATGTTATAAAAAATTGCAGCCCACCCCAAAAAAAATTTCTGGTTCCGCCCCGGCTACAGAGAGCATTGTAAAGATACCAATCCAAAAACTAAGGAATAATGGAAGTTCAAAACATGGCATATGCATAAAATTCTATAATGTCATAGAAAGATTAAAAAAAATTACATTAAATTTTTCCTTAGTTAAATTCACAAACTATCACAAGAACCCATTTTTATTCAGACACGAGAAAGAACAGTGCTTTATCATCCCGTAAGCCAACATCCATCACAAGCGTAGTGATCGCATTTTCAACCATTTTTTTGCTAACAAAGATTACGATTCTTTCGCCTCTGCGAGTTCAGTTTGCAAATTAATCAAAAGTTTGAGATGTAGCTTACCCTTAGCAGGAGGCGCCATCTTCAAATCTAAAATCCACTGCAAACAGTAGAGAAGGCAAATATTAGCCTCGTTGCAGAGATAAAACCTAATATTCAACAGATTCGCGCAAAGAAACTAGCTTTTAATGGACATAAAACAAATCGACGAATATAAATAAATACAGGGCTAGGGTTTCGAGAGGAACCTTTTTCTTCCTCCTTCCTCGCGCGACTCCCGCTAAAAAACCCTAGTTTGGGATCGAGGGAAGAATGGAGGCGCTTCGTATTGGATCATTTATAGGTCCTCTCGCAAATCCCTGACCGTCGGATTCGATTTTAGGGTTTACAACTTGTTGAGTCGGGTTTTGTGGTCGGGTCGAAGCCCGATACAGATCCAGCCCGCACCCATTTGTGTTCGGTTTTGGTTCATGTTGAATGTTCTCTATTTGGGTCCGACACTAATCCAGCCCATACCCGTTTCGTATTCGGATTTCGCGTTGGTATCACTAATAGTGGCAAATTATGCATTAAAATTCAATTGAAGTTTATAAGATATTCCAGATTTATTTTTCAAAATGAAGAGCCAAATGTAAATTTAGACAGAGACAACCATTGGATTTAAATAAAATTCTTGGAAATGTTGAAATTTTAACTAGTTTGAGTGTGGTTTAAACAAAATTTCAAAAAAATAATTGCATCCTTTCAATCTAATAATGAAAACTTATCATTCCTAAAACATAAATGTCAAAAGAGTATACAAAATGGTAAACTTTTTTTTAATATATATAAGGCGCACTTATAAAAAATTGCAAAACCAAATCTTTGGAAATTTGTTTCAAGTCCCAATTGAAAATTGACATGTTCTTTGGTAGTAACTCCTTTTAATGCATAAACAAATAGGAAAATACATAAACATGAACATTATTTAATTAGATATGGTTGAATAAGGGCATGATTAACCTTAAAAGGAAAAAGAAAAATTAGAGAGGAGCCTCATTCTCTCCGGGGTAAAATAACACCAAAATACCCCCACAAACTTCCTTAAAGTTTCAGGCTACTATCTTTTATTAGTGAACCGCCAGTTAACTACCCTCACGTGACTTACATCGGATGTTACATGGACTAAAATATCCTTTCGTCCATTATAAATAATCCTTGCTCTCACTGAAGCTAGTAATTAGATCTTATTCACTTTTTATCTTCATCTTTATCTTCATTATCTTCACCTTCATCTCTCTACCAAGCCCAATCGTAACATCAAGAAATGAATGATCCCGAGTTTTTATTATAAATATAACTCATAAATAATCCGTGAATCTCTTATAATCAGACTTAGAACCCTAAGTTTCATGGTTTTCCCCTAATTGATATACTTTAATTTCTGCCATGATCTCTGTTATCCAATCTATCTGCTTTAATTTTTTGATATTCCTTGTAACTACAAATGGGTTTCTCTAATCTCCATTGTTTAATCTTAATCTTCATCGTCGTTATTGAATTGGATTTCATGTTTTCTTTTTTTAACTTATTGAGGTTAAACCCCAATTCTCTTTCAACATCTTCACATTTTTGACACCATAAATCACAAAGATTTCATTTTGATAATTTAAATAGTTTCACAACCCAAATTACATATCGTTTGAGAGAAGTGTTCTATTACCCCCATAACAAACTCAAATTCCATTTTTCACAATAAAATTAGAGGATATGTGAAGAATAAGAAGATTCAAAATTTTAATAGCTGGTTGATATATATTAACTTTGTTGGATTAAAAATTGAATCTCTTTTATATATCTAATATTAATTATGGAGAAAAGATGAAGGAAGTGATGAAGGGGATGGTCATCAAGACGAAGGAGGAGGGAGGGGTAGAAGATAACTTGAAAATGAAGAAGATGTGACAGATTAGTGACAATAGGATGGAGACATTGAGCAAGTAGTAGATGAAAAAGTGAAGTTGGTGGTTGAGATTGTGGTGGTGGTGGTGGAGGTGTGGTGGTGGAGAAAGAAAAAAATTAGAAGGGATGAAGAGGAACAAGATGACCCGTAAATATTAGAAAAACTCAACTCTATATTATCTTTTCGACCTTTCTTTCAAATTTTAGAGAAAATTTGATTTATTTAAAAAAAAAAAAAGAAGAAAAGCCATAATATCTTAGAAGGGGCATACGATCATTAAGATAACTGTTGTTAGCTCTGTTAAACTGGAGAGTGCCCCTATTCACATCCACAAAAGTGCTAAACACACTCACTTTTAAAGATTAAAATTTATTGACCAGATTTAACTTTAACTCAAATGACTAAAAAAGATATGGATATATTCAGCAATTTTATGAGTGTGAAGAGGGAGGAGAGGGACCAGAGGAGCATGCAGCGTAGGTGGCCGAGGAAGATGGAGAGGGATCAGAGGAGCTACATGAACTCTCATAAATGTTTATCACCCTTGTCACAAAAAAATTCGCCTTGCATTTTCAGTTTTTTAGATCTTGAATTTTTAACTCTTCAGCAGTTTAAGGGGAGAGACATACTGCAACATTAATAAATAAACATAGCTCCATGATGTTGACGTGGGTGAGCGGGGGGGGGGGGGGGGGAGCAGAAAATGGGGAAGGCGACGGAGGACACGCCGGCGGAGATTCGACAACTATGGAGGTGTAGGCTGGTGAGGAGAGGACAGCGGAAGAAGGACGGTGGCATTCGAAGGTAACAAGAAGCGGGGATGGGGCGAGAAGTCATGAAGGCGAGTTCTTCGACGCAACGGGTGGCGGAGAAGTGGATCCAGCGGCCGATGTCGGCGGGGTTAGAGGGATTCGACGAGGGGGAAGGAGAGGGAGCGAATGGGTAAGTCGACAGGGCAGCAGCGGAGGAGGCCGGGGCACGGGCGGGGGAGGCAACTAGAGATCGGGAGAGTTGAAAGAGAGGGAGAGTTCAGTTTTCTAACGAGGGAGGAAGGGAAGGATAGAATTAAAAATTAAAAAAATTAATTTGATTTAAGATGGTAAGGATAGTTTGAGTAATTTAAGAGGGGTGTGTTAAGAAATTTTGTGGGCGCATTAAGTAGATGAGCTTGTTTAGTAATTTTGTGGGTATGAATAGTCGCACTTTAAACTGGGGATTGCAACTTGAATAGATACAAAGTTGAGGGTATTTTCATGAAACTACTCCCAGGTATGAGACACTACTGTGCTTTTAGGGCTAGCTTGAACAGTTTGACATCAGAAAACGAGGGCATGCGAAGATAAAAAATGAGTGGAATCAGAAACATCCTAAACACACATTCTTCAGTAAATAGGTCATAGGAGGCGGGGATTGTTGAAGAGAAGCACTTTGAACAGTGCTTGACAATGGGTTGTGCAACTTGTTTTTTTTTTTTTTTTTTTTTTGCCGGTTCTTAATACAAATTTACATTCTGTATAGTAAATTTTACTTGCAATTTAAATATTCAGCTCAAAACTATAGCAACGCTGGAAAAGAAGAGAAAGAGACATTAAAGCTGATTTATTTTATTGGATTAGATGTCTTGAAATGAAGGAGGCTATTTTTAAGTAGTTCAATAGCTCCGTCACTCCAATTACCCTAATTATGAAAGAGTTAGATATTAAGTGAATAGTGGGCTAATTCTTATCAAATCTTCCACTGCATGGAGAATCAGAAAAGTTTAAATGATAATGATATAACAAAATAGGCGTGTTGTTTTGAGGAAAAGAGAGGAAAATGTGCAAGTGAGAAAACTCTTTTTTCACCTCCATCGTTTGTTTCAATGGTAAAAGTATAAGTGAGATGGTGCGAGCGCATCTCACTTGCGCAAGTTGCACTTTTTCTCAATCTCATTTTTCACTTCTATATTTTCATTTTCCCACTCGCAGGATACTACAGTTACTTTTTTGAATATTTGATATTAAAATATTAATTTTTAATATTGTGGTTTATATTTTTTTAGAATTAATTTTATTTTAAATATTTTTTATAAAATGTTTTAATATTTAATTTTTTAACTTTATTATGTCATTATTTTAATAATTTTAAATATTAAAAATTTATTATTATTTTAATCATAAAAATAATAAATTTGGAATGAGGTCTCTAATATTTTAATAATTTTAAAAATTATTATTGTTTTAATAATTTATTTTTATATCAGTTTAGTATTTTAATATTACAATTTTTATTATTAGTTTAATATTTTTCTTACTATTTAACATTTAATTGAAAGTTTTATTATATATTTTAATTTTTAATAGATGATTTAATTTAATAATATTAGTATTATTTAAGGAAAATTTCGCTACAACCACCTAATTTCCTTCATAATTAGGAAAAAAACTCAATTTCATAATTTATTTGACCTCGACCTCATCAACGCCAGCAAAAAGCAATCAAATCCATGAATATATTTTTATTTTCTTTTTTACCCTTTCCCATCGCCCTTGACGTTGCTCTCCCCTCAACCTGACTCCGATGCAGAGTAATTCGCGAATTGACCTGCGCGGTCAGATCGCTGTGGAGTTGGAAAAGGGCCGGGAACCTCCTCCTAGTAGTCTTAGGGGACGGACCCAGACTAATTTTTTTGGGGTCGACCTTTTACATTTCTCGTTTGTTTGTACTCGCGATGAGTTTTGTTTGCGCTTGTGATCGATGTGGTATTTAAATCCAGAAAGCAACGGGGATATTCAATGCCAGTGAACAGAGGTTTGCTGATGATGGCGATATTGATATGAGGAATGCGACTCATAATCAAAGTCCTCTTTGAAAACTGTGACTATGAGCGCAGTCTTTTTTATTAGTTGAAAATTAGGACATTTTGTGAGCACTATGATCATTGTCACTGTAAGAATATAGACTGGCAAATTGTGTTTTTGTGAGAACTGCAATTACGACTGGAAAAATGTGTCTCGTGAAGACTGCGATCAATGATCACAGTCTTATAAAAACTAAAAACAAGAAATATTTTTGTGAGCACTACGATCATGGTTGCAGTCCTCTATATACCAGCAGTCTGCATTTTCGAAGTGATCTGCTTTTCAAAGCGATTACTACAGGGTTATTTGCATCTTTCACCCCCTGAGGAGCCCTTCTGCGCTTGATGAAAAGGGGACACCTAGGGGGGTGAATAGGTGTTCCTGCTAATCTAAAACTAAATGCAAAACTAAGTGCGCTAAATGCGGAAGCTAATGCAAATCTTGCACAAACTTAATACAACACAATAAGTGTAGCCGAATTCCCCGTGAAGGGCTCTGGACTAACTCCTCTTGATTCCCTTTGAATGGGTTGAGGTGCTATGTGAAGCTCTTGTTGGTTAAGTATAAGTTAGGCACACACACAAGCAAGCCAAGCAAATAAGGATGAATAGCAATGTGAATTATACAAGGCACAACACAAGCAAATAGATATGATATGACAATATGAATTATGCTCAACACAAGCAAATATGATATGAATAAAGTATGATGCTTTGCACAAATGTAAAGAGAGAGAGTTTAGAGACAAGTGGATCAAACGCAAACACAATGATATGTTTCGAGGTTCGAGCACCCTTGCTCTACATCCCCGCCTACACCACCGTGTAGGATTTCCAATCCACTATATCGTCCACCGAGGACTCCCACCGAGGGAACCTTCACCGAGAAGGATTTTTACAACAATGGAGTATCTAACTCCTCTCTCAAACAAACACCTCCTCACACAAGAGGGGTAGGCCCTTAGCCAAACAACCACAACAACAACACCTCTACCGAAGAGGGTTTACAACCACACTCCACCTCTCACTAGAGGGAGCAAACCAATCACCCGATCACCTCTACCTAAGAGGGATACAACAAGAATAAGGGTGTTTACAACAAGTGGTTCAAAAACCACAAACTCAATCTTTCTTTCTTTCTCTTTTTCTTTTCCACAAAAACAAGATCCTAAATAGATTAGGATAGAAGATAGCTCAAGTGTGGAAACTAGGTGTTTTTGGAAACAAGTAACAAAGAAAAACTACTTGGGAAATCTCTTGAAGATGATAGAAAGTGAAATCCAATTCAATATCCCAAAAGCCTAATTTTCTTTGATTTTCCAAAAAAAACCCAAAACAATAAAGATGAAATCTTTTTAGCACAAAAACTATTTTGAAAACTTGTTTAAACACTAGAGAAACACTGAAATTTTTCTTCTTGAAAACCTTCACAAAACAGCCCAAGAGATGGGGTATTTATAGCCCCCAAACAAAACTAGCCGTTAGAGCTGAGTTGGCAGCTCTGACAGGCGACGGTCGACCGGCCCGGTCGACCGCCGACGGTCGGAAATATGACCGTTGGGCAACAGCGGTCGACCGGCCCGGTCGACCGAAACAAACAAAGAGCACTGTAAGTGCTCCGGTCGACCGGCGCGGTCGACCGTCCCAGTGCCTCAAAACGTGCATAGAATTGTGCACGCCGGTCGACCGGCCCGGTCGACCGACCTCAGCCTTAGTCGACTAGTCAGGCTACTAGTCGACTTGGTTGAAGCCTGGAACAAAAACTGGCTCAGAAAAACTGGGAAAATTTTTTCTAAAAATCTTTTAACACTTCTAAAAATCACCAAAAATAGTTTTATCATTTTATATGGAAACACAAACTTGTGATAAAAATTTCAAGACATATATCAATCATATCAATTCATTTTTGTGTCTTGCCAATTTTTATCAAAACCAACACTTGTATTTTATCAAACTTGATTTTTTAAAACATGAATAGAATAGTCAAAATAAGTTTGTCTAGCAAGTTAAACCATGTATGTATATCTAGAATACATCTAATATACATAGAAATAAAGTAAACTTGTTTTGATCTACTATTCATGAAAACCAAATCCAAAACATGACAACGTGTGTGTTTGTGCACTTGAGCATATCAACTATACTAAACTTTACAAATGGATCTAAAACACACTATCTAAACTATGGATACCTAAGTCTTCTTGACGATCTTCATCTTCAAGTAGACTTGCTCCAAAACTTCATCCATGGGCTAGGCAATGTGTGATCTTGACGCTTTGGCCCTGGAATCATCATGAAAAGCTTCTAAACACCTTGCTGAAGCTAATCACCAACTAATATCTTGGTTAATGATCTGAAACTTAAACAACACAAGATTATTAGTAAACATAACTACATGAGTTAATCATCATCAAAACTAGAGTGGAAGGCCTTTGGGCCAACAATCTCCCCCTTTTTGATGATGACAAAACTCATGGAGTTATATATGCATGGATTAAAGTTAAGCTTCAAAGAAGCTCCCCCTTAACTCATGCATAGACATAAATAATAAGATATGGAAATGAAGCATATGAATATGTATGCAAGTATGGAGATAAAACATGCAACAAGCATAAATCAAAATCTTTTCTCCTATTTGCAATACAAAAACATATATGCATAAATAACAAGGAAGACAAATACTTCTCCCTCTTAAGCAATGAAAACATGCATATAAACTCAAATACTTCTCCCCCTTTTTGTCAATCATCAACAAAGGGTTCAAAGTAAAATCAAATCAAATAAATTTTTTTTCCCTTTTTGTCAAACAAAAAGATCAAGAAGGGGTTAAACAATCCAAACAATAAAATGAGGGGTAAAAATCTTTCTCCCCTTTTAAGTCAATCAAAACAATAAAACAATGTTCTCCCCCTTTTGTCTAAAACAAAATCAAGGTCAATAAGGGGTGACTATAAACAACATGATATCAATAGATAAATATGTCCATGAAGCATCTTGATATCAATTGAAAATAAATAAAGATCAATAGATGTTATATACTATATACATTCATGAAGAGGAAGACGCTAAGTTAGCTTCCCTACACATATGCATTACATGAAAGAGGGATGTTAAGCCCTAATTCACCTAACACACATTATGTAATGTATAAGAGGAGATGTGAAGCTCCCCCTACACACGTGTACCACGTAACGAAGAGATGTTAAGCTCTTCAATATAAGATACACTCATCATGAATCTATATGCATATAGTCAATACAAGTCAAAACTTTTGTATTTTTCAAAATATATTTTAGATACCAATTTTAAGCAACAACACATGAAACATAATAAATTTTGAATGTCTAAATAAAATTTTGATACCAATTGTAAATAATTTTCATATTAAACATATGATACCAATATAAAATTTTCAATCATAAAGTAAGGGAGTGGGAAACAAATACTAATTGAAGAATCACCAATTGAAAGACAAAATTAAATTTTCTCCCCTTTACGAAATACCAACTAAAAAGATGCATGGGCTTGATACCAATTTAAAAATAATCAATTAAAACAAAATTGAAGCTCAAGCACTAGCATAAACAAGTATATGTGTATGAAATAAAATGAGTACCAATCACCAATAGATGATACCAATTGAAAATATACATACACAATAAACATATGAGTATACACAAAGGTCAAGGTGATACCAATTGAAAGAGTTCAATGATACCAATTGACATAACAATAAGATCAAATGTATACTTCATATTACTATACCTCCCAATCAAGGTTCAAGTTTTAAATGATTTTCATTTTAAAGCATACAAGACCATGATCTCCCATCCATCCGCCCATTTATGGTAGGGGTTTTCAAAAATAGATTTGAAAATAAGCTTTGTTTGAAAAAACTCTACCAAAATGAAGAATACGAACTAGTTATAGGAAAAACTTTTAAAACTAGTACGAAATCCTTCAAGTAAGGAATAAAACAAAATTGTTTTATGAAATAAGAAATCCACATGAAAATCAACACTCTAATCCAATTAAGCACAATTTTGACTCATGAAAACAAAACATGAGCAAGCAATAAAAGTGAGTGTACATATAATGTGAATATCATAATCATGAAAATTTTTCATTAAGCTCAATTATTCCTTAATCATGAAAACACGAAAATCATCAAAACTTATTCAATCTTCATTGCATATGTATGTCTAATACAAACTAAGTATACATACATATCCAAAACACAACGAGTCCACAAAATATATGCATTAAGGCACGTGGCTCAAAAGGATAATCATGTATATCTAATAGTTTGGACAAGATAGACATATACATGAAGTTAAACAATTAAACACAAAATCAAGAAAATCTTCACCAAAACAAATTTCATTTCAAGGTATATGTATGAATTGTCAACATAATAAGTATACATACATACCCCTAAACACAATTGAGTCCATATATAGATTTGCATGAAGGGCAAATGACTCAAGGGGTATACATGTATATCTTAAAGTTTGGCAAAATACACATATACATGAATTGAAAGCTTATAAAACAAATCCAAAAACGGAATACAAGTTTAAAATGTATGAATCATCAAAACTAGACTATACTAGCACATCTAATGGGTTCAAATAAGCATTCAAGCTCAAACATATATAGATTTATTTGTTGCCCACTATATGCATGAATATATACCTAGTCTTAATGAAAACTAACATCTAAACATGTAATCAACACATGAAGTATCAAAAACAAATATAAAAATCATCATGATAAAACTAAGACATGATTACTATGTAAATTCACATGTATTAGATTCATGATGTACATTATAGCTTAAACAAAGGTGAGAACACTAAGTATGGGTTCATATAAGCATGTGTGTCTCAAATACTATATATGTATGTCAAGGATCTAATAAACATGATATTTACACACTAATCCATAGACAATGAAAACATGCTATAAAACATCAATATGAAAGCATGTAAACAATAAATGGGAGTAAAGGATTGTTACCAAACCCGAAGAAGCAACTTTCCTTGTCTCCAAAACATGGTGGTCCTCTCCACTAAATCTTCCCTTGAAAGTGATGCATCCAAATAATCTCCTTTAAGTACGGAATGCATCCACTCCAAGGTGCCGCTACTCTCACGTCATGTGAGAGCCCACACCTACATCAAAAATAATAGGAGGGGTGGTCTTTGGTACCCATATCTTTTTGGGTTCATGGGGGTTAGTACCTTCTCTAACCCAAACAAAATTCTTTGCTAAATTTACATTATGTAATCTATCAAAGCAAAATTTAGCAAGGTGGCCCTTACGTCCACAATGTGTACAAGTGTACACATGAGCATACATGTGTTGATGGTGTCCGTGTGGAGCATGTGTATGCCGTGGAGGGTGTGCATGCATAAAAGTTGGAACTTGTTTCTTACGAATCAAGGTTTCCAAGCGTGTGTGGTTCATGGCACATTGGCTCATAGTGGAGCCCAAACAATCAACCTTCTTCTTAAGCAAGCAAATATCATCATTAATCTTAGAAGAAGAAGTGTGGCATGCAATAGGTGGAGTGTGTGATACTACCCTAGCATGGCAAATATGAGCATCAATCTTATTTTGTAAAACAACATTTTTCTTTAAACAAATATCTAAATCATTTGAAATGGAAATAATTTTATTTTTCAAATCAACATTCTCTTTTAAAACAAAATCAATTTTTGAAGACAAGTTTTCATTTTTCTTCAAAATAACATGACAGTCATTTTTAGTTTTCAAAAAGTTATTTTCTTTAAGTGCAAGATCAAGTTGAGATTTTAATGAATCCCTCTCATTAGCAATCTCCTCTTTCTCTTGCAAAACAACATCAAGTCTAGAATGTAAACTCTTATTTTCTTTTTCAATATCTAGACTTTTCTTTTTCAAAATCTTGTATTTTTCTATTAACTTTTCACAAACAATAGAAAGTTCTTCATTCAAAGCATGGGCATCATAATTATCACATGAAGAACTAGAGCAATCATCACTATCTAAGTGGGGTTCCGAATGTACCTCAAGGGAGTCATTCCCTTGGACCATGAAGCATTGAGAATCGGATTCTCCACTAGATTCCTCTTCTTGAATTTGCACTTGAAGCTCGGAGGTGGAGGTGGTTGTTGTTAACTTGTTCCACACTGCAAAAGCGGAATCAAGGTTAGAAACACGTAAAAGATAATCTTTAGATAAAGTGCTTCTAATGGCCTCTAGGGCTTGTGCATTGGCCCCTATATGATTGCGATCACTAAGGAAGGATTCCTTGGTAATGGCAAGATAAACTTTATGACCTAGGGTTTGTAAATAAACGGTCATCCTAATCTTCCAAATATGAATGTTGGAAGGGTCAAACATAGGTGGGGTCATGAAGGCCATGGTAAACTATATGTGTGCAAACAAGCAAATGTAGATTAGCAACCAAATGGATCTTACTCCTAGGATGTTAAGCCTAATATCAGGAGCACTAGCTCTGATACCGATTGAAAAGGGGACACCTAGAGGGGGGGTGAATAGGTGTTCCTGCTAATCTAAAACTAAATGCAAAACTAAGTGCGCTAAATGCGGAAGCTAATGCAAATCTTGCACAAACTTAATACAACACAACAAGTGTAGCCGAATTCCCCGTGAAGGGCTCTGGACTAACTCCTCTTGATTCCCCTTGAATGGGTTGAGGTGCTATGTGAAGCTCTTGTTGGTTAAGTATAAGTTAGGCACACACACAAGCAAGCCAAGCAAATAAGGATGAATAGCAATGTGAATTATGCAAGGCACAACACAAGCAAATAGATATGATATGACAATATGAATTATGCTCAACACAAGCAAATATGATATGAATAAAGTATGCTGCTTTGCACAAATGTAAAGAGAGAGAGTTTAGAGACAAGTGGATCAAACGCAAACACAATGATATGTTTCGAGGTTCGAGCACCCTTGCTCTACATCCCCGCCTACACCACCGTGTAGGATTTCCAATCCACTATATCGTCCACCGAGGACTCCCACCGAGGGAACCTTCACCGAGAAGGATTTTTACAACAATGGAGTACCTAACTCCTCTCTCAAACAAACACCTCCTCACACAAGAGGGGTAGGCCCTTAGCCAAACAACCACAACAACCAACACCTCTACCGAAGAGGGTTTACAACCAAACTCCACCTCTCACTAGAGGGAGCAAACCAATCACCCGATCACCTCTACCTAAGAGGGATACAACAAGAATAAGGGTGTTTACAATAAGTGGTTCCAAAAACCACAAACTCAATCTTTCTTTCTTTTCTCTTTTTCTTTTCCACAAAAATAAGATCCTAAATAGATTAGGATAGAAGATAGCTCAAGTGTGGAAACTAGGTGTTTTTGGAAACAAGCAACAAAGAAAAACTACTTGGGAAATCTCTTGAAGATGATAGAAAGTGAAATCCAATTCAATATCCCAAAAGCCTAATTTTCTTTGATTTTCCAAAAAAACCCAAAACAATAAAGATGAAATCTTTTTAGCACAAAAACTATTTTGAAAACTTGTTTAAACACTAGAGAAACACTGAAATTTTTCTTCTTGAAAACCTTTACAAAACAGCCCAAGAGATGGGGTATTTATAGCCCCCAAACAAAACTAGCCGTTAGAGCTGAGTTGGCAGCTCTGACAGGCGACGGTCGACCGGCCCGGTCGACCGCCAACGGTCGGAAATATGACCGTTGGGCAACAGCGGTCGACCGGCCCGGTCGATCGAAACAAACAAAGAGCACTGTAAGTGCTCCGGTCGACCGGCGGTCGACCGTCCCAGTGCCTCAAAACGTGCACAGAATTGTGCACGTCGGTCGACCGGCCCGGTCGACCGACCTCAGCCTTAGTCGACTAGTCAGGCTACTAGTCGACTTGGTTGAAGCCTGGAACAAAAAACTGGGTCAGAAAAACTGGGAAAATATTTTTCTAAAAATCTTTTAACACTTCTAAAAATCACCAAAAATAGTTTTATCATTTTATATGGAAACACAAACTTGTGATAAAAATTTCAAGACATATTATCAATCATATCAATTCATTTTTGTGTCTTGCCAATTTTTATTAAAACCAACACTTGTATTTTATCAAACTTGATTTTTCAAAACATGGATAGAATAGTCAAAATAAGTTTGTCTAGCAAGTTAAACCATGTATGCATATCTAGAATACATCTAATATACATAGAAATAAAGTAAACTTGTTTTGATCTACTATTCATGAAAACCAAATCCAAAACATGAAAACGTGTGTGTTTGTGCACTTGAGCATATCAACTATACTAAACTTTACAAATAGATCTAAAACACGCTATCTAAACTATGGATACCTAAGTCTTCTTGACGATCTTCATTTTCAAGTAGACTTGCTCCAAAACTTCATCCATGGGCTATGCAATGTGTGATCTTGACGCTTTGGCCCTGGAATCATCATGAAAAGCTTCTAAACACCTTGTTGAAGCTAATCACCAACTAATATCTTGGTTAATGATCTGAAACTTAAACAACACAAGATTATTAGTAAACATAACTGCATGAGTTAATCATCATCAAAACTAGAGTGGAAGGCCTTTGGGCCAACACTTGACACATGGGCGCACTTAGTTGATTTAAAAAAGATGTGGCATAGTGAGCTATAACGAAAATCCTCAATTATTTAAATTATCAAATAATTAATTTTGTTTTCAAATTTTCACTTACACTTTCACATTACTAATCAAACACAGTAAAATACATAATTTCGCCCTTACACTTTCATATTACACTTAAATACCGTAAAACTTATTTGCACAACTCCTAATTTCCTACTTGCATTTTCATATTCTCATCCTCATTTCTCACTTGTAATTTTTCCTCCCACTTGTAGCAAGCCAAGCAGGGCCAATCTAGAAACACCACATTCTCATGAGACTATTCAGAACCTTTCAAGAACCAAGACACTCCAAGTAGTAGTACAATATTTCCGGCGACTAACTAATTGCACAAAATTGTAGTGTCATTTTGCTCACAACGTCTCTCGTTCATAGGCGTCACGACGCCATCGGAGCCATTCAGTCGGGTGGGGCCACTGGGTCCCATCCAAAGACCCACTGGAATCAACAGCTCAGATGGACACGGCCTTAGCCGTGACGACAAAAAGGCACGCAAGCAGAAAATTTTTCCTGAAAATTGTGAGGCTCTTGACTTCCGTGTCAACTGCCACCTCGTTACCACGAGATCGTTTCAGGAGTTTTAGAAGGGCCAGGCCCCTCCAAGCCACACAGTACATCCCGGCGGCTGACAAGTTGCATAAATCCATGATGGAATTGACACGCAAGCAGAAAATTTTTCCTGAAAATTGTGAGGCTCTTGACTTCCGTGTCAACTGCCACCTCGTTACCACGAGATCGTTTCAGGAGTTTTAGAAGGGCCAGGCCCCTCCAAGCCACACAGTACATCCCGGCGGCTGACAAGTTGCATAAATCCATGATGGAATTGACACGCAAGAAGAAAATTTTCCTGAAAATTGTGAGGCTCTTGACTTCCGTGTCAACTGCCACCTCGTTACCACGAGATCGTTTCAGGAGTTTTAGAAGGGCCAGGCCCCTCCAAGCCACACAGTACATCCCGGCGGCTGACAAGTTGCATAAATCCATGATGGAATTGACATCCGAATCAAACTATACGACTAGTCCTAAATTTTGTGGAGTCTTCTTCCACACGCAACCGTGAAAAGTTTGAGATTACGAACGATACAGGAGCAGACAATTCCACAAGCACCTCGTCCGCCGTTAGTTTGGCATCCATGTACAGCAACAGCCTTGCAAGTTATAATGATCCCGTTCCCGCCCCCATCTCTCCTTCAGCTACCACACTCTTCCCAAAATGCCCCTCCTCCTCCTCCTCCTACTCCTTGCCCTGCTCGCCGCCGGCGACCCCAGGACACCCTCCTCAACCTCGGCTGCAGCCAGTACAACGTCATCGCCCCCTCCTACTCATCTGCACTCAACTCCACCTTCTCCGACCTCCGGTCACAGCTCCTCAACTCCTCCTCCTCCTCCTCCTCCGCCACCACCAGCCTCCCGGGCGCTACCAGAACCGTCTTCGCTCTTTTCTACTGCCGCAATTATCTGAGCTCCGCCGATTGCCTCTCCTGCTTCTCCGCCGCCACCGCCCAGATCCGCACCTGCGGCCGCTCCAACGGTGCCCGCGCAATCTTCGACGGCTGCTTCCTCCGCTACGAGGCCGCCAGCTTCTTCGACCAGACCACGCTCCCGGCAACGTCGCCATCTGCGGCAACCGCACCGACAATGCGACCGATTTCGGGGCCGATGCCCAGTCGCTGATGACGGATTTGAGTCTCGCGACGCCCAAAGTTGCCGGTTTTTTCGCTGCGGTGGCGAGAGGCAGGGTCTATGGGGTGGCGCAGTGCGCGGAGACTGTGAGCGAGAGTGGGTGCGCGGATTGCCTGGCGGTGGCGCTCCGGAACGTGAAGGGGTGCCCGCCGGCGGCCATTGGCAGGGCGGTGGACGCCGGGTGCTTTATGAGGTATTCGGATACTAATTTCTTCGGGAATTATTCGACTGTGGATCTTGCTGCTCTCTTGGCATCATCACCATCAGGTATAATGAATTTCAGAAGGAAAAAAATGCAACTTTGTGAGCTCAGAATTAGAATTAGTTTGAGTGATATACATAAATTTTGTGAATTTTTAAGCAGGAGGGTCGAGTGACAAAGGGGCCATCATTGGAGGAGTTGTGGGAGGAGTTGGGGGAATTCTGATCGTTGGGTTTTGTTGTTTATGTGGAGAACGAAGTTCAGCAAGCCAAAGGCAGCTCGGAGAGGTAAAGATTTTTTTTTTTACTGCATGTACTACATCAAAATATTTTTCAGTAGGTTCGTTGGCCTTAATGTTTCCATCTTGGATAACATGTTTAGATTAAGAAACCCATTGATTAAGAAACCACTTAATCAGATTCAGAACCAAGTTTGAAAGATAACCTTTGATTTTCTGGTTGTTTTGGAGGAAATTAGTAGATTCATGTTATATACTTGCTTCGCTATAAAAAAGAACTTAACTGTGCGATAAAATAGTTTTGAGTGCTTTAAGGCCTGTAATTTGATTTACACTAGAACAAAGGGAACTTTTACTAATGCTTTAGACTGATGTTTTGACAGAAAAGTGGTTGGTTTCATTCTCTTCAGTTGGTTGAGAACCAAACATAAATTATCCAAGTCTACTTTCAAACTTTTTACTTTATTTTAATTTTCCCAAGAAAACTGTAGTAAGCTTATGGGTAATGTTTTTATGAGGTTAAACAGGTGCTTGAATTTTAGTTTATAAAAAATTCGGTGGATCTGACTGTTAATTCAGGGCTCAATTGAGAAAGTAATAAATAATTCTTAACAATCGAGTCATTGATGTTTTAATCTTTTTGAGAACCCGTGAAGTTCAGTATTATATAAGCATTGCTTTCTGAGATATAAGAGGTACCATATATTTCAATTTATAAAAAAATAGGTTAGTATTGGACTCTGTCTAATAGATTATTTCAAACAAATTTTGAACTCATTTGAGAATCAAGGCTTTTCGGTGGTCATCTCGACTACTAAAGGTATACTTGGACTCTAGAGATTTTGACAATATAGCGAGGCTGATCATTGTCAGAAAGAGTTGCATCAAATTGTCCTACCTGGTAAAAACAGATATGAAGAGGGTTTTTTTGCCAAGAAGAATTAGATTGATGGATATTTGGCGAAGTAACTGAAAGTCTGAAATCAGTGACTTGGAGTATTGATTCTCTAAATACAGAAACTAAAATGATTTTTAAGATGATGTCAAACACATGAGAGAGGTGTCCTGCATCTTGGTCACTGTTATCAAACTAAACCATAAGATCACTCATTAGGCTTGCAAAAACCGTGTTGCTCTCTTAGATCTCTATGCCTGTGGCCAAAACAAGTGGAGTTAAAGAAAGCAGACAATGCAATGACTTTGACTTCAACGCGTGAGCGACCAAGAACAGCTGGGGGAACATTTGGGGCCCTATCTATTCACTCCAACCCCACCCATTGTGTGCATGTGAATACACACAAATAAATCACACTCTATGGACATGACAGTGTAACGGATGCATGTGTAGAGCCAATCAGCCTGTCTCAGATGAAAGTACACATGCAGACAGTACCAGACACTTTTTTGCAATATGACCATACACCATTCTGCTTTAGAAAGCAGTTTACTCATTGGAGCCTCGTATAATCTTCTGTTTTGAGCATTTAAGTTTCCAGGTCCCAAATCTATATGAATATCAGATGAATCACATTACAATCTTCATTCCCAGAACTTCGCTACCTCATGTGATTGTTTGCATAGGTGACATATTGTCGGCAACAGAATTACAAGGTCCTGTTAACTTCCGTTACAAGGATCTCAAGTCTGCCACAAAGAATTTCAGTGAAGAAAATAAACTGGGAGAAGGAGGTTTTGGAGATGTATACAAGGTATGATTTCTGTAAAACTTTTGACCTGGATACTGATTTTATTTTATTTCATATGAAATAATGGGGACAGTTCTTTTTTTATCTGTCAGTTTATTGGATAGAAGAAGTTATCTCTAGGTCTTGCATACGGCTACTATAGAGTTTGCTTCTCTATTTTGGCAGGGTGTATTAAGAAATGGTAATGTTGTTGCTGTCAAGAAATTGGCAATAGCTCAATCCAGCAGGGCCAAGGCAGATTTTAAGAGTGAAGTGAAGCTTATAAGCAATGTTCATCATCGGAGCCTTGTTCGGCTGCTTGGATGTTCCAGTAAAGGCCCTGAATTGTTGCTAGTGTACGAGTACATGGCAAATAGCAGCCTTGATAAATTCTTATTCGGTACAATCCTTTTTGCTTGCCCAATAAAATTATATCTCATATTATAGCAATATATTTTTTGGCCAGATGGATTGTATATTATGTTACTTCATATTAAATGTTGGCTACGTACATGCTTAACCTTTATGCCTCAAATGCAATCCTTCCTTTACCAATTCGAAGAAGCTACTGTGTCAATTTTATTTTCCTTTTTCTGTTGGAATCGTGCATAACTTTAAGGCCATGTTGTTAGAAGATGAACTCTCTTGGTAGAGCGTCTGATACAGTCCTTCAAAGTGAGTCTTTCTAAATGCCATACTTGGTTATTTCTCTTTAGCCACTGATCACCCTTGTTCCACTAAGGAACAGGGAAGGAGCTTCATGAAGAAGCATTGCATTACTACTTTAAAACTTCATTATATAACAGATTCAATGTTGATTTGGACTCTTGGGCCTGTTTGTTTCGCCGCAAAACGCTGCAAGTCGTAAGTCGTAAAATGAGAATGAAAAAAAGTGAACTGTAGTAGGAAAAATATATTGTGCTTTAAGGTGTTTGATTGGTAAAATGAAAGTGTAAATGGAAAAGTATATTGTGTTTTACGGTGTTTGGCTGTTAATGTTTAAGTGTAAGTGAAAAAGTTGACCACAAAATTAACTGTAGCAGTGATTTAAATATTATAAATAATATTAAATAAATCTACTATTGAAAATTAAATTGTATTAATAAATTTAAGATAAAATATTAATAATTTTAATATTTTATTAATAACAATAATATTAATAAAATATTAGTATAATGAGTAAAATATTACTAAATATTAACTAAATAAATAATTATAATTTAAAGAAAATTTAAAGAACATTAATAAAATTTTAAGAATACTAATAAAACATAAATATTAAAAAATATTGAGAAAAATAATAAAATATAGTTATAATATTATAATATTATAAAATACTTAAAAATATTATAATATTAAATTTTATTATAATATTATTGTAATATTATAAAAAACATAAAATTAACAAAGTAAAATATAATTATAAATTTAATAACAATTATTATAATAATATTATTATAATGAATTATTATTACAATATTAACATAATAAAATATTAATATAGTAATAAAATATATTATAATATTAATAAAGTAATTATTTATATTAAGAAATAAATAAATTGAATATATAGTAATTTTATGTTAAAGCATATTATTGTTATATTAATAAAATATTAAATCTAAATAAAATATTAAGAAAATTGGTATAAATATTAATAAAATAATAAAGTATTAAATAAAAATATTAAATAAAAATAATAAATTAAAATAATAAAATAATAAATATTAAAACAACTAAAAATAATAAAAAACAAAAATTGCAAATATAAAATAATTAAATAATTAGATAAGAAATTAAATACTATTAAAAAAATTAAATATTTAATAATATTAAATTATATATTGATTATCAAGTAACTGCTTTAGACTGTAAATGTATTACAAGTGAGATTTACATGGCCACAAAATTAACTGTAGCAGCTGTAAATGAGAATGTGGGTGTAAAAGTAAGATTTATATGACCCAAAATTAACTGTAGTAACTGCAAGTGAGAAAATGAGAGTTGTATTTTGTAAGTTGTTTTGCAGCGAAACAAACAGCGAAAAATGAAATTTTTTTTTTACAACTTACGACTTGCGGCGTTTTTTGGCGAAACAAACATGCCCTTAATTGTGATGATTGAGCAAACTCATAGCAATTTCATATTTATTTCTCATAATTTCTTCTCCCCAACTCATATTATTTTACAAAAGAGAACAACTTCTACCTAAATTTTATTTATAGCCATATACAAAGGTAGGTAGAATAGATCCTTGTTCATAAACTCCACCTCATTCATACATGATATCGACAGCCTATCAAACGGTACTTGGAAATTAACATTGTTGCATCTGCTGTGGATATCAATGCTTTCATTTCTCCAGATGAAAATTCCTAAGCCAAGCGCTTTAATGGACAATTATAATAAGTATTTGATATTTTTGATATCTTAGGCAAGTTGAAGCAGAACAAAACAGAAGGAGAAATTAGGGTTTATGGTGGGATTGGGCACAAACAAATTTAGGGTTTATAAAAATTAAGGAATACTAAAGAATTCAGACTTCACACCTAAGTGAACCTCTCATCCACTTCATGCTTCTCACGTAAAGATTTAAAATCTCCCTAATTAGGATTTTAATTTCTCAATAACTTAATTTTCAAGCAAAATCGTGCAAGAGTATATATAAAAAGAGTTCACGTATGCTACTCATGCCTTAAATAAAGGAAAATAAAAGACTAATAAAAGAAAATAAAAACTACTATAAGAGCTCTTCACAATTAGGCATTCTAAGTCTTGACTGGATTGTTAATTCCCCTTCAATTCTCTTCTGATTGGAGAAAACTCATTTTCGAGTTTTAAATAAAGGCATCACGAAAAATCTTGAACGCAAAGGGTGGATTTGATGTTAGTGATACCAATGACATATTGAGCACTAAAGAAGATGTAGATGATGGTTGTCTTTTAGTTCTCTATAGTAAAGACATCGTCTTGGACTCAAATGGTGGTTGATTTCAGAAATCAATAATTAGGACTTCACACTTAGGTGAATCTCTCACCCACTCTATGCTTCGCACATTAAGATTTCAAAACTGAAAGCTGAATCTGTTGCTTACTATATGAATCTGAAACATGTCAGATTGTAATTGTAGCATTCCGGATCCTTTTGGACCTGTTGAAAGGACGAAAGTCTTCACTTCAAGCTCATGATCCACTAAGACGTGAAGTTTCCACAAATCAACGCCTCGAAAAGGCTCGAATCGGCTCGAAAATGACTAAATGTGAGGTCGAAGGTCAGAGGTCGGGTTGCAGGCGGCCAGGTCGGGTTGCAGGCGACGTCAATTTGCAGACGATGGGGTTGGGTTGCGGCATGGATTAGAGAAAGAGAGAAGAAGAGAATGGAAAGAGAAAGGGTTTTTTAAATCAAAGAAAACTACAAAGATTTTGAGAGAGAAAAACTATGGAGGAATTTTGGATCTAGGGTTCTTGGATTTTGTGGAGGAAATTGGAATTTTGGCTCTGATACGAAATTACGCATAACGGAAGGAGAAATTAAGGTTTATAATGGGATTTAAAAAACAAATATAGGGTTTATGAAAATTAAGAAAAAGATAAGAATTCAGGATTTACACCCATGTGAATAGTTCTCCAACTTCATACTTCTGATATAAAGATTTAAAAGAATTCCTATTAGGATTTCAATTTCTCAATAACTCATTTATTGATTAATATTCAAGATACCGAAAAAAGGCCACTTGCACCACTCGTGCCTCAAACAAAAAATTAAAGACTAACAAAAGAAAAATAAGCGACTAATAAAGAAAATAATAGACTACTATAAAATCTTTCTCCGATTAGGTCATCTAAGTCCCGACTAGATCGTTAATGTTCCCATCACAAGTCCATTGCTCTTATTGTTCATGTTTTCAGGGAGTGGGGAATACAAGGTTTTAAGTATCGAATATTGGGCTTCCATCTGATGAAGATTTTTCATATTAGATAATGAATATTGGATGATGTATAGGGGATGTAGCTCAATATTGGGTGTTCATTTAGGGCACTATATATATATATATATATATATATATATTCATATATGTAAATATTAATAATTACAAATAGTTTAGTGTCCTAGATATTATATATCTAATAAAGATGTCCTAACATCTGTGCAAAGGACTCAAGGATAATATGCTCATTGCAATAAAATAATTCATGAAATTGAAAAACAAACACACAGTATTCAAGTAAAATATAAATTAACTCATATAACACGATAAGTTGTATTTACTAGTTACTTGCAATTGGATGAATGAAAAAAAACATAAAAATTTGAAATCCTCACTCTAAGTTTAGGTACTCCAATTATTTGTCCAATTTATGAACTAAGTAGTCTGACTAGATTTAATTTATATTCAAGAATATCTGAATTAGAATTCACAATCATTTCGTTATGACTTGTTACGAAAAAACAAATGAGGATTCTCTTAGTCTATTGAGGTATTTTCTTGAGATAAAAGTATAGAAGTGGATCAATCTAAGAAGTGTCGTTCTTTGTCTTAACAAGAGTATCACTAATTTATTATAAGAAATGAGTATGTTAGGATTTAAACATATTGTCACTTCTATGGATCTTAATATTCGATTTGATCAACATTCGAGGTGTCTTTTTTATCCTTGCCAATCTCAGAGATTGATTGTTAAGTTGATTTACTTAATTGTAACTAGACCTGTTATTACCTTTGATGTCGGTGTTTTAGGTTGCTACTTGCAGCTTCATTAGACCCGTTCTTGTCGTATCTTGCGGTATCTTAAAGGTGCTCATAGCAGAGAGTTATATTATCGACTCTTTTCTTATTTAGATACCGTAAGTCATTCTAATGCTGATTGAGCTCAAGATTCTCTTGATAGGCTTTCTATTAGTGGTTATTATCTCTCTTAGAAGTAATTTGGTGCAATGTGTTGGCCCAAAGGCCTTCCACCCTAGTTTTGATGATGATTAACTCATGTAGTTATGTTTACTAATTATCTTGTGATTTTAGTTTCAGATCATTAGTCAAGATATTAGTTGGTAATTGCTTCAAAAAGAGGTGTTTTAGAAGCTTTCACTTGGTGATTCCCGTACCCAAGCATCAAGATCATACCTTTGCACTCGGTGGATCACGTTTGGGATCGATTCGACTTGAAGATTGAAGATCGTCAAGAAGACTTAGGTATCCTAGTGTTTAGATAGTGTGTTTAGATCCATTTGTAAAGCTTAGTATATTTGATATGCTCAAGTGCACATAACATACACGTTTTATGTTTGTTTTTTTGGTTTTCATGAATAGTTGATCAAAACAAATTTAATTGGTTTATGTATAGTAGTTTCATTCTATACATGCATGCTTAACTTTTAAACAAACTTATTTTGACTTTCCTATTCATGTATTGAAAAATCCAAGTTTGTTAAAAATACAGGTTTTTGTTTTGATAAATTTACAAGACTCAAAAATGAATTGATATGATTGATATGTCTTGAAATTTTTATTACTTGTTTGTGGTTCAATATAAAATGTTAAAACAAGTTTTATAGAATTTTCAAAAAGATAAAAGATTTTTCAAAAATATTTTAACATGTGTTTCTGACCCAGGTTTGTGCTGACAGGCCAGGTCGGTCGACCGCACCAAGGGCCGGTCGACCCGTGTGGTCGACCGACGTGCACAAGCCTGTGCACGTCTGGCAGACACAAGGGCGGTCGACCCGGACGGTCGACCGTAACTGAGAGGTCTGCTCTCTGTATATTTGGGTCGACCGGGTTTGCCCAACGGTCACATTTTTGACCGTTGGCGGCCGACCGCCAAGCCTGTCAGGCTGCCACATCAGCCTAACGGCTAGTTTTGTTTGGGGCTATAAATACCCCAACTCTTGGGCTGTTTAGATAAGGTTTTTACAAGAGAAAAATTCCCAGTTTACCAGAGTTTAAAATAAGTTTTCAAAAGAGTTTTTGGGCTTTAAACTTTCAATCTTGTTTGTTTTAGGTTTTTGGAAAATTCAAAGAAATTGGGAGATTTATTTTGTTCTTCATTTCTATTATTTACAAAGAGTTTTCTCAAGTGTTTTCTTTGAGTTTTTGTTTTCCAAACACCTAGTTTTTCACACTTGAGCTATCTTCTATCCTAATCTATTTAGGATCTTTATTTTGTGGAAAAAGAGAAAAGAAAGAGAGATTGTTTGTGGTCTTTGGAACCACTTGTTGTAAACACCCTTATTCTTTGTGTATCCCTCTTTGGTAGAGGTTGATCGGGTGATTGGTTTGCTCCTTCTTTGGTAGAGGTTGAGGCTTGGTGTTTGCTCCCTCTAGTGAGAGGTGGAGTTTGGTTTGTAACCCTCTTCGGTAGAGGCGTTGGTTGTTGTATTGGCTACGGGCCTACCCCTCGGTTGTGAGGCGGTGTTTGAGAGAGGAGTTCGGTACTCCTTGTGTTGTAACAAATCCTCTTCGGTAGAGGTTCCCTCGGTGGGAGATAGTGAATTGGAAATCCTACACGGTGGTGTAGGCGGGGATGTAGAGCTAGGGCTCGAACCTCGAAACATATCCTTGTGTTTGCGTTTGATCCAATATCTCTCAACTCTCTCTTTATTTTGTGCAAAGCATCATTCACATCATACATATCATATTTGCTTGTGTATTGCCTTGCATCTTTCATATTGCTCATCCTTATATGCTTGGCTTGATTGTGTGTGTGCCTCACTTATACTTAACCACAAGAGCTTCACATAGCACCTCAACCCATTCAAGGGGAATCAAGAGGAGTTAGTCCAGAGCCCTTCACGGGGAATTCGGCTACACTTGTGAGTTGTATTAAGTGTGTTGCAAAATTTGCATTAGCTTCCGCATTTAGCGCATTTAGTTTCTAGATTAGCAAGTACACCTATTCACCCCCTCTCGGTGTGCTTTTCAATTGGTATCAGAGCCAACGGTCCTGATACTTAGGCTTAACATCCTAGGAGTGAGATCCATTTGTTTGCTAATCTATTGTTTGCATTTGCTTGTTTGCACACTCATATAGTTTACCATGGACTTCATGACCCCACCTAGTTTTGACCCTTCCAACATTGTTGTTTGGAAGTATAGGATGTCCATGTACCTACAAGCCCTAGGTTACAAGGTTCACCTTGCCATTACCAAGGAATCCTTCCTTAGTGATAGCAATCATATAGGGGCCAATGCATAAGCCCTTGAGGCCATTAGAAGCACGCTACCTAAAGATTATCTTATGCATGTTTCTAATCTTGATTCCGCCTTTGCAGTGTGGAACAAGTTGACAACAACCACCACCTCCGAGCTTCAAGTACCTATCCAACAAGAAGAGGAATCTAGTGGAGATGAATCCGAGCCACAACAATGCTATAACGGTCTAAGGGAATGACTCCCTTGAGGTACAATCGGAATCTCAACTAGATAGTTTTGATGCTAGTTTTTCATGTGATGATTATGTTGATCCCCATGCCTTGAATGAAGAACTATCCATTGTTTGTGAAAAATTAATAGAAAAATATGAAGTTTTGAAAAAGAAAGTCTAGGAATTGAAAAAGAAAATAAAAGTTTGCATTCTAGACTTAACATTGTTTTGCAAGAGAAGGAAGAGATTTCTAGTGAATGTGACTCACTTAGATCTCAACTTAATCTTGTTTTAAAAGAAAATGAAGTTGTAAAATCTAAAAATGATTGTCATGTTATTTTGAAGAAAAATGAAAAATTGTCTTCAAAAATTGATTTTGTTTTAAAAGAAAATGATTCTTTGAAAATAAAAATTGCTTCTATTTCTAAAGATTTAGAAGATTGTTTAAAGAAAAATATTGTTTTGAAAAATGATATGTCTACACATGTTTGTCATGCTAGGGTAGTTTCACCTAGATCACCCCTTGCATGCAATTCTTCTTCTAAGATTAATGATGATATTAATTTATTAAGAAGAAAATGGATTGTTTGGGCTCCACTATGAGCCAATGTGCCATGAACCACTCACGTTTGGAAACCTTGGTTCGAAAGAAACAAGTTCCATCCTTTATGCATGCACACCCTTCACGGCATACACATGCTCCTCACGGACACCATCACACCATGTATGCTCATGTGTACACTTGTACACATTGTGGACGTAAGGGCCACCTTACTAAATTTTGTTATGATAGATTACATGTTTTAAATTTAGCAAAGAAGTTTGTTTGGGTTAGAGACGATACTAACCCCCATGGACCCAATAAGATATGGGTACCAAAGACCACCCCTCCTTTGTTTAATGTAGGTGTGGGCTCTCACATGACGTGAGAGTGATGGTACCTTGGAGTGGATGCGTTCCGTACTTAAAGGATATCAATTGGATGCATCACTTTCAAGGGAAGTTTGGTGGAGATGACCACCATGTTTTGGAGACAAGGAAAGTTGCCTTCTAGGTTTTGGTAAGATTCCTAACTCCTAATTTTTATTTACATGCTTTTAATATTCATTGTTTATAGCATGTTTCATTGTTTAGTGATTAGTATGAAAATGCCATGTTAATTAGATTCTTGACATACATGTATAGTATTTGAGACACCCATGTTAATGTGGATTATTATTTTGTGTTCTCGTATTTGATTAGCTATCATGTACATCATAAATCTAATAACATGTGGATATTCATAATAATCATGTTGATTTATATCTTTGTTTTATACTTCATGTGTTGATTACATGTTTAGATGTTAGTTTTCATTAAGACTAGGATTGATACTTGTGCATATAGTGGGCCACAAATTAATCTATATATGTTTGTGCTTGAATGCTTATTTGAACCCATTAGATGTTCTACTATAGTCTAGTTTTGATGATCCATACATTTTAAACTTGTATTCCTATTTTTTGGATTTGTTTTATGTTTATGTGTTTTCATTTCATGTATATGACTATTTTGCCAAACTTTAAGATATACATGTATACCCCTTGAGTCATTTGCCTTTCATGCAAATCTATATATATGGACTCAATTGTGTTTAGGAATATGTATGTATACTTCATGTTTGACAAAACATACATATGCCTTGATATGAAAATTTGTTTTAATGAAAAATTTAGTTTTTCATGTTTTTTGTTTTTTGTTAACTTCATGTATATGTCCATTTTATTCCAAATTATTGTTATACATATACATCCTTTTGAGCCACGTGCCTTAATGCATATATTTGGTGGACTCGTTGTGTTTGGATATGTATGTATACTTTAATTTGTTTAGGACATACATATACCTTGAAGATTAAATAAGTTTTGATGATTTTCATGTTTTCGTGTTTCAAGGAATTTTGAGCTTAATTGGAAATTTTATAATGCCATGTCACACATTACTTGTACACTCACTATTTTAAATTATTTCTCATGAGTATGTTTTCATGAGTATGTATGGACTTTATTGAATATTGAGTGTTTTTAAGTGCTATGTGATTTACATGTGTTTTATGAAAATTATTTTTAGTTTATTCCTTACTTGAAGGATTTCGTACTAGTTTAAAAGATTTTCCATTTTATTAGTTACGGTATTCTTCATTTTGGTAGAGTTTTTCAAACAAAGCTTATTTTTCAAACCTATTTTTGAAAACCCCTACCTTCTATGGGAGGATGGATGGGAGATCATGTTCATGTATGCTTTAAAATGAAAATCATTTAAAACTTGAACCATAATTGGGAGGTAGTTATATGATGTATACACTTGATCTTATTGTTATTTCAATTGGTATCATTGAATTCTTTCAATTGGTATCAATCTTGACATTTCTTGTATACTCATATATGTTTGTATGTATGTATGATTTCAATTTCAAGAATATCAATTTCAATTGGTATCTATTTTTCATACATATATATGTTTTATTTGTGCTTATTATATCCCTATATCTTTAAGCACAAAATCTTGTTTATGCTAGTGCTTGAGCTTCAATTTTGTTTCAATTGATTACTTTTAAATTGGTATCAAGCCTAAGCATTGTTTTAGTTTGTATTTCATAAAGGAGGAGAAAATTTGATTTTGTCTTTCTATTGGTATTTGTACTCCCATTCTTTATGATTGAAAATTCAAATTTGGTATCATATGTTCAAAATGAAAGATATTTACAATTGGTATCAAAATTTTTGTTTAGATATTCAAAATTTATTATGTTTAATTTCAATTGGTATCAAGATTTTCATGTGTTTTGCTTAAAATTGGTATCAATATTTTTTGATTGTTTCCTTTCAATTGGTATCAAGATTTTCATGTGTTTTGCTTAAAATTGGTATCAATATTTTGTTGTTTCCATTCAATTGGTATCAAGATGCTATTCTTTGACATACTTTCAATTGGTACCTTAATTGATTGTCACCCCTAATTGGTTTTGTTTTTGTTTTAGACAAAAAGGGGGAAAATATTATTTTTATTGATTCGTTGTTTCGAACAAAAAGGGGGAGAAAAATTTATTGATTTGGTTTTGCTTTTACCCCTTATTGAAGATTGATTCTTTGTATTAAAAAAGAGAGAAAATTTTGTTTTGTTTTGTTTTTTACCCCTTTGTTGATGATTGACAAAAAGGGGGAGAATTATTTGAGAAAGATTATAGTTTATATATGCATGTTTATGTTTTGCATATATTAAGTTTAATTTAGTTTAATTTTAATTGGTATCTAGAGTATCTAGAGCATGTTTTGTAATTGGTTTCTAGAGCATGTTTTTTTTAAACATTTCATTGGTATCTAGAACCTTTATTGTTTATGCATAGATATGCATGTTTCATGTTTCATGTTTCATGTTTAATATTCATTGCATATTTATTGTTTATTTGTTTATGCATGAGTTAGGGGGAGCTTCTTTGAAGCTTAACTTTAATCCATGCATATATAACTCCATGAGTTTTGTCATCATCAAAAAGGGGGAGATTGTTGGCCCAAAGACCTTCCACCCTAGTTTTGATGATGATTAACTCATGTAGTTATGTTTACTAATTATCTTGTGATTTTAGTTTCAGATCATTAGTCAAGATATTAGTTGGTGATTGCTTCAAAAAGAGGTGTTTTAGAAGCTTTCACTTGGTGATTCCCGTGCCTAAGCATCAAGATCATACCTTTGCACTCGGTGGATCACGTTTGGGATCGAGTCGACTTGAAGATTGAAGATCGTCAAGAAGACTTAGGTATCCTAGTATTTAGATAGTGGTTTAGATCCATTTGTAAAGCTTAGTATAGTTGATATGCTCAAGTGCACATAACACACACGTTTTATATTTGTTTTTTTTTGTTTTCATGAATAATTGATCAAAACAAGTTTAATTGGTTTATGTATAGTAGTTTCATTCTATACATGCATGCTTAACTTTTAAACAAACTTATTTTGACTTTCCTATTCATGTATTGAAAAATCCAAGTTTGTTAAAAATACAGGTTTTTGTTTGATAAAATTTGCAAGACTCAAAAATGAATTGATATGATTGATATATGTCTTGAAATTTTATCACTTGTTTGTGGTTCAATATAAAATGTTAAAACAAATTTATAGAATTTTCAGAAAAGATAAAAGATTTTTCAAAAAATATTTAACATGTGTTTTGACCCAGGTTTGTGCTGACAGGCCAGGTCGGTCGACCGTATGGGTCGACCGCACCAAGGGCCGGTCGACCCGTGTGGTCGACCGACGTGCACAAGCCTGTGCACGTCTGGCAGACACAAGGGCGGTCGACCCGGACGGTTGATCGTAACTGAGAGGTCTGCTCTCTGTATATTTGGGTCGACCGGGTTTTCCCAACGGTCACATTTTTGACCGTTGGCGGTCGACCGGGCGGCTGACCGCCAAGCCTGTCAGGCTGCCACATCAGCCTAACGGCTAGTTTTGTTTTGGGGCTATAAATACCCCAACTCTTAGGCTGTTTTGATAAGTTTTTTACAAGAGAAAAATTCCCAGTTTACCAGAGTTTAAAACAAGTTTTCAAAAGAGTTTTTGGGCTTTAAACTTTCAATCTTGTTTGTTTTAGGTTTTTGGAAAATTCAAAGAAATTGGGAGATTTATTTTGTTCTTCATTTCTATCATTTACAAAGAGTTTTCCCAAGTGTTTTCTTTGAGTTTTGTTTTCCAAACACCTAGTTTTCACACTTGAGCTATCTTCTATCCTAATCTATTTAGGATCTTTGTTTTGTGGAAAAAGAGAAAAGAAAGAGAGATTGTTTGTGGTCTTTGGAACCACTTGTTGTAAACACCCTTATTCTTTGTGTATCCCTCTTTGGTATAGGTTGATCGGGTGATTGGTTTGCTCTCTTTGGTAGAGGTTGAGGCTTGGTGTTTGCTCCCTCTAGTGAGAGGTGGAGTTTGGTTTGTAACCCTCTTCGGTAGAGGCGTTGGTTGTTGTATTGGCTACGGGCCTACCCCTCGGTTGTGAGGCGGTGTTTGAGAGAGGAGTTCGGTACTCCTTGTGTTGTAACAAATCCTCTTTGGTAGAGGTTCCCTCGGTGGGAGATAGTGGATTGGAAATCCTACAAGGTGGTGTAGGCGGGGATGTAAAGCTAGGGGCTCGAACCTCGAAACATATCCTTGTGTTTGCGTTTGATCCAATATCTCTCAACTCTCTCTCTTTATTTTGTGCAAAGCATCATTCACATCATACATATCATATTTGCTTGTGTATTGCCTTGCATCTTTCATATTGCTCATCCTTATATGCTTGGCTTGATTGTGTGTGTGCCTCACTTATACTTAACCACAAGAGTTTCACATAGCACCTTAACCCATTCAAGGGGAATCAAGAGGAGTTAGTCCAGAGCCCTTCACGGGAAATTCGGCTACACTTGTGAGTTGTATTAAGTGTGTGCAAAATTTGCATTAGCTTCCGCATTTAGCGCATTTAGTTTCTAGATTAGCAAGTACACCTATTCACCCCCCCCCTCTAGGTGTGCTTTTCACAATGGAGGGGTGAGAAATAAAGTATTGTTGCTTCATCTATTGTTGAAGTGGAAGTATAGAGTTATGCCTCATACAACTTGTGAAATGATGTAAATTCAATCTCTTATCTAAAAGTTTGGGTGACTTCTGTGACAAGAAGATGGTGATTTATTATGACAATCAAACAATCATATACGTTGCCAATAATCATGTTTTTCATGAAAGAACGAAGCATATTGATATTGATCAACACTTTATTAGAAACATGGTGATGCAATACCGTAATAACTTCTTTTATCACGCCTAATTAGCTTAGTGATATCTTTACTAAAACTTTGTCAAAAAAAAGTCTTTCTCTTCGTTGTAGTTAGTTAAGCATGGTTGATATTTATGCTCCAACTTCAAGAGTATTGAAATAGTAAAAGTTATTTCTATAGTATTAGTATAACTAAGGATCTTATATAATTATGTACTCTTCCCATTTCTACAATGCTATGTAGTGTTTTCATGCCATATATATAAAGAGATAACCTCTAGCTTAGGAGTGTGTTGTCCTCTCTTTACATAAGAATCCTATTGTTACAGCATTTGCTTCATTATCTCGCACTAAAACTAATTTGGATGCTTAGTGGGCAATTAAACCGTATGAGATTAACTAAAACTATACGATCAGTTGAAACTATGTATATAAACAACAACAATTCCCACGAATACCCTTGTTAAAGAGTTGCTTCATTATATATCACTAAAAACTAATTTGGTTGCTAAATTAGCCTTATTAGATGAACTGAAACAATGTATGTGGAACTCTTTTTGAAGGTATAGTTGAAACTATTAGAAAACATCCGGGTTATTTTGGTTGATTTGGCATTATTAAACTCTTTGATTAGATTAGTTACTAAATTAGAAATCATATTGCTTTATGTACTCGGAGTTTTATAGTTACCTAATTATGAGTCATGTTGCTTTATGTATTAGAAGTCCTATAATTACTTAATTAGGAGTCATAGTTCTTTGTGTTAGGAGTCCTACTTATATTATGAGTTATAATTATATTTGCTTATAAATAAGAATACAGAGAGAACTCATCAACGCTCTCAAATTCTTTTCCTTTTAAAATTCTGATATGATATTGTAGCTTCTCAATTTTTTTTCGTTGATCGTCGTTTTCACATTATCCTCGAGCTCGTGCTGGGGTCGCGCTCATATAACATGTGCCTAGTATCGGGTCACTTTTCTGCTTTCTGCTGTTGGTTGCAGTATTGTGCTTATCTGTTGTTGCTACTTACTGCTAATATTCTCTGCTTCTCATTCCTGTTGCTAATTTGTTAGATCTCGATATCATCATTTATTGCTGCTAATAACTCATCTAAGGTGTTTCCGACTGCTTCAATTGTTGTTATTGTTTCATGTTGCATCATTTGCTACATCTACTATAATTGTTTGCTATGGACATCTGATGATTCTATTGCTTCGTCTGCAATTATAATTGTATGCTACTGTGAAGTATATGCGTGTGTTCATTGGTGTCTCTCCTACTGAGTTTGAGAATCTCTCAAATTCTCAAATTTTATAGATTTTGAAGATCTTCGAAATCCTCCTGTTAAGCTTGAGGATCTCTTAAAATCTCAAGTTTTACTAGTTTTACTGAGTTTGAGGATCTCTTAAAATCTCAAATTTTACTTAGTTTGAGGGTATCTCAAACCTTCTTCTATTGAGTCTGAGAAACTCTAAAATCTTAGTTGTATCCAAGGATATTTTTTGTTCATTCTTCACGTACAACTGTTTTGATTGATAACTTCAATGTCGACATCAATGATTCAATAATGTAGCATCAAATTAGCAATTCAATATATATTTGTTTCTCAAGTTTTGTATTTTGTTTAGAAAGTCTTTATATAGTCTTTGTAATAAGCTGGGCATAATTGATATTTATGCTCCAGTTTGAAGGGGAGGGTTAAAACTCTTTGATTAAATTAGTTACTTAATTAGAAGTTATATTGCTTTATATATTAGGAGTCCTATAGCTACCTAATTAGGACTTAGGAGTCATATCACTTTATGTATTAGGAATTCTATAGTTATTTAATTTGGAGTCATTTCTTTATGTATTAGGAGTTCTACTTATATTATGAGTTATAATTATACTTGCATATAAATAAGAAAATAGAGTCTTTTCCCCAAAAATTTTTAGGCATTAAAGCATTCTTTTCATTCTATGACATTAAAACTAAGAGTAACACTACGGCTCATTTAACAATTGGAGCCCATCGCATGGCAATACTGTTTTTTGAACATATCTGAAATCCGTGTTGTAGTTAACAGTTTTAATCATAATGAAGGTTTGCTTTTCAATTAGTAAACCTATGCGTCAGCTTAACATAATGTAAAATGTATGTGTATATAGTGTTCAAGAAAGATTTAAGCAGGCATATAAACTCACAGATTGAAAAGCAAAGGTTCATGATGATTAACTCTGCCGTAACTATCTATACATGTAGGTTTTATTTAAGGTTAAGCAAACAGATCGATTACCGACTGGAAAGAAAGGTTTAACTCATACTACACCTTATTTTAATTGTGTATGCACATAGGTTTTTATAAGACTGAGCAAACACATCGATTTAGTAGTTGAAAAATGGTTCATTATGGATAAAACTATGATGGATGTGATGCTTTGTATCAAAACCCGAGAACTAATCTGGAGGTTGAAGGTGAGGTTTATTAGATGAACCAAAACTATTCTGAAAGCAATAACAATTTAAATCAATATGCTAAGCTTAAATGATGCTTTGTTTGATGAGGAAGCGTCCCAAGGTCATATCAGCTGATTGGGAGGACTCCTAACCTATATCATAATGCAGTCTCTCCCACTCTTTCAGGAGAAAAATGAAGCAGCAAGCTAATTGGGAAAGTGCTTCTTTCTCTAGTTTAAATTATGTGTTTGCTGATTGTAATTTACCTAAGGTGGTCAAGTCAATTATTTTCTTTATCAGAACTGGCCAAACTAGGTTTAGAATTAGATAATTTACATTTTATGTTGAAATAAACCCTTTTGAAGTTTCTTTTGAACATTTATAATTATATTTATTCTTTTCTTTTCTTTTTTTTACTTTTATCCTTTTCACTTGCTTCTTGAATAAAATCTTGCCACTTTGACAGGTGCACGCCGTGGAACTCTCAACTGGAAACAAAGATTTGATATAATTGTTGGCATGGCAAGGGGCTTGCTTATCTTCATCATGAGTTCCATGTTTGTGTCATACATCGTGACATAAAATCCAGCAATATATTACTTGATGATGATTTTCAGCCCAAAATTGCAGATTTTGGACTGGCAAGGCTTCTGCCCAGTGATCAGAGTCATCTCAGCACCAAATTTGCTGGCACGCTGTATGTATGAATAGTTAATATCTATTTATTTAGTCATTCATATTTACATTTTTTTTTAATCATTGTGACCTTTTGGTTTGTCATATGATTTTTGTATAAATCTGCTTTTGATTCTTAGATTTTTATTTATAAGATTTGCTACAGGGGTATACAGCACCCGAGTATGCTATCCATGGCCAGCTATCTGAGAAGGTTGATACATACAGCTATGGAGTTGTTGTATTGGAAATAATTAGTGGAAGAAGATCCAATGACACAAAGCTTCAAGCTGAACATCAGTACCTTCTCGAATGGGTATTCTCTCGCTACACTATATTGCCAGCTAATAGTTTTATTAGCTGTAACACATTGGAGCTAGTTTTGGTATATTCCATGGCTTTGATGTTTTACTCAAATTTTGCACAACTTTTCCCCTTTTAGTTCCGCGTTGCTCCATTGCTTCTATCTCGCAGCTTTTTCCTATCCAGTCTTTTCCAG
>JAVJIF010032204.1:0-109741 GCA_038442645.1 Agave tequilana
ATTGAAAAACAAACACAAAGTATTCAAGTAAAATATAAATTAACTCATATAACACGATAAGCTGTATTCACTAGTTACTTGCAATTGGATGAATGAAAAAAAAAACATAAAAATTTGAAATCCTCACTCTAAGTTTAGGTACTCCAATTATTTGTCCAATTTATGAACTAAGTAGTCTGACTAGATTTAATTTATATTCAAGAATATCTGAATTAGAATTCACAATCATTTCGTTATGACTTGTTACAAAAAAAACAAATGAGGATTCTCTTAGTCTATTGAGGTATTTTCTTGAGATAAAAGTATAGAAGTGGATCAATCTAAGAAGTGTCGTTCTTTGTCTTAACAAGAGTATCACTAATTTATTATAAGAAATGAGTATGTTAGGATTTAAACATATTGACACTTCTATGGATCTTAATATTCGATTTGATCAACATTCGAGGTGTCTTTTTTATCCTTGTCAATCTCAGAGATTGATTGTTAAGTTGATTTACTTAATTGTAACTAGACCTGTTATTACCTTTGATGTCGGTGTTTTAGGTTGCTACTTGCAGCTTCATTAGACCCGTTCTTATCGTATCTTGCGGTATCTTAAAGGTGCTCATAGCAGAGAGTTATATTATCGATTTTTCTTATTTAGATACCGTAAGTCATTCTAATGCTGATTGAGCTCAAGATTCTCTTGATAGGCTCTCTATTAGTGGTTATTATCTCTCTTAGAAGTAATTGGTGCAATGTGTGGCCCAAAGGCCTTCCACCTTAGTTTTGAATGATTAACTCATGTAGTTATGTTTACTAATTATCTTGTGATTTTAGTTTCAGATCATTAGTCAAGATATTAGTTGGTGATTGCTTCAAAAAGAGGTGTTTTAGAAGCTTTCACTTGGTGATTCCCGTGCCCAAGCATCAAGATCATACCTTTGCACTCGGTGGATCACGTTTGGGATCGAGTCGACTTGAAGATTGAAGATCGTCAAGAAGACTTAGGTATCCTAGTGTTTAGATAGTGTGTTTAGATCCATTTGTAAAGCTTAGTATAGTTGATATGCTCAAGTGCATATAACACACACGTTTTATGTTTGTTTTTTTGGTTTTCATGAATAGTTGATCAAAACAAGTTTAATTGGTTTATGTATAGTAGTTTCATTCTATACATGCATGCTTAACTTTAAACAAACTTATTTTGACTTTCCTATTCATGTATTGAAAAATCCAAGTTTGTTAAAAATACAGGTTTTTGTTTTGATAAAATTTACAAGACTCAAAAATGAATTGATATGATTGATATGTCTTGAAATTTTTATCACTTGTTTGTGGTTCAAATAAAATGTTAAAACAAGTTTTATAGAATTTTCAGAGAAGATAAAAGATTTTTCAAAAATATTTTAACATGTGTTCTGACCCAGGTTTGTGCTGACAGGCCAGGTCGGTCGACCGCACCAAGGGCCGGTCGACCCGGACGGTCGACCGTAACTGAGAGGTCTGCTCTCTGTAATTTGGGTCGACCGGGCGGTCGACCGGTTTTGCCCAACGGTCACATTTTTGACCGTTGGCGGTCGACCGGGCGGCCGACCGCCAAGCTTGTCAGGCTGCCACATCAGCCTAACGGCTAGTTTTGTTTTGGGCTATAAATACCCCAACTCTTGGCTGTTTTGATAAGGTTTTTACAAGAGAAAAATTCCCAGTTTACCAGAGTTTAAAACAAGTTTTCAAAAGAGTTTTTGGGCTTTAAACTTTCAATCTTGTTTGTTTTAGGTTTTTGGAAAATTCAAAGAAATTGGGAGATTTATTTTGTTCTTCATTTCTATTATTTACAAAGAGTTTTCCCAAGTGTTTTCTTTGAGTTTTTGTTTTTCAAACACCTAGTTTTTCACACTTGAGCTATCTTCTATCCTAATCTATTTAGGATCTTTATTTTGTGAAAAAAGAGAAAAGAAAGAGAGATTGTTTGTGGTCTTTGGAACCACTTATTGTAAACACCTTGTTCTTTGTGTATCCCTCTTGGTAGAGGTTGATCGGGTGATTGGTTTGCTCCCTCTTTGGTAGAGGTTGAGGCTTGGTGTTTGCTCCCTCTAGTGAGAGGTGGAGTTTGGTTTGTAACCCTCTTCGGTAGAGGCGTTGGTTGTTGTATTGGCTACGGGCCTACCCCTCGGTTGTGAGGCGGTGTTTGAGAGAGGAGTTCGGTACTCCTTGTGTTGTAACAAATCCTCTTCGGTAGAGGTTCCCTCGGTGGGAGATAGTGAATTGGAAATCCTACACGGTGGTGTAGGCGGGGATGTAGAGCTAGGGGCTCGAACCTCGAAACATATCCTTGTGTTTGCGTTTGATCCAATATCTCTCAACTCTCTCTCTCTTTATTTTGTGCAAAGCATCATTCACATCATACATATCATATTTGCTTGTGTATTGCCTTGCATCTTTCATATTGCTCATCCTTATATGCTTGGCTTGATTGTGTGTGTGCCTCACTTATACTTAACCACAAGAGCTTCACATAGCACCTCAACCCATTCAAGGGGAATCAAGAGGAGTTAGTCCAGAGCCCTTCACGGGGAATTCGGCTACACTTATGAGTTGTATTAAGTGTGTTGCAAAATTTGCATTAGCTTCCGCATTTAGCGCATTTAGTTTCTAGATTAGCAAGTACACCTATTCACCCCCCTCTAGGTGTGCTTTTCAATTGGTATCAGAGCCAACGCTCCTGATACTTAGGCTTAACATCCTAGGAGTGAGATCCATTTGTTTGCTAATCTATTGTTTGCATTTGCTTGTTTGCACACTCATATAGTTTACCATGGACTTCATGACCCCACCTAGTTTTGACCCTTCCAACATTGTTGTTTGGAAGTATAGGATGTCCATGTACCTACAAGCCCTAGGTTACAAGGTTCACCTTGCCATTACCAAGGAATCCTTCCTTAGTGATAGCAATCATATAGGGACCAATGCACAAGCCCTTGAGGCCATTAGAAGCACGCTACCTAAAGATTATCTTATGCATGTTTCTAATCTTGATTCCGCCTTTGCAGTGTGGAATAAGTTGACAACAACCACCACCTCCGAGCTTCAAGTACCTATCCAACAAGAAGAGGAATCTAGTGGAGATGAATCCGAGCCACAACAATGCTATACGGTTCCAAGGGAATGACTCCCTTGAGGTACAATCGGAATCTCAACTAGATAGTTTTGATGCTAGTTCTTCATGTGATGATTATGTTGATCCCTATGCCTTGAATGAAGAACTATCCATTGTTTGTGAAAAATTAATAGAAAAATATAAGTTTTGAAAAAGAAAAGTCTAGAATTGAAAAAGAAAATAAAAGTTTGCATTCTAGACTTAACATTGTTTTGTAAGAGAAGGAAGAGATTTCTAGTGAATGTGACTCACTTAGATCTCAACTTAATCTTGTTTTAAAAGAAAATGAAGTTGTAAAATCTAAAAATGATTGTCATGTTATTTTGAAGAAAAATGAAAAATTGTCTTTAAAAATTGATTTTGTTTTAAAAGAAAATGATTCTTTGAAAATAAAAATTGCTTCTATTTCTAAAGATTTAGAAGATTGTTTAAAGAAAAATATTGTTTTGAAATATGATATGTCTGCACATGTTTGTCATGCTAGGGTAGTTTCACCTAGATCACCCTTGCATGCATTCTTCTTCTAAGATTAATGATGATATTAATTTAATAAGAAGAAAATGGATTGTTTGGGCTCCACTATGAGCCAATGTGCCATGAACCACTCACGTTTGGAAACCTTGGTTCGAAAGAAACAAGTTCCATCCTTTATGCATGCACACCCTTCACGGCATACACATGCTCCTCACGGACACCATCACACCATGTATGCTCATGTGTACACTTGTACACATTGTGGACGTAAGGGCCACCTTACTAAATTTTGTTATGATAGATTACATGTTTCAAATTTAACAAAGAAGTTTGTTTGGGTTAGAGACGATACTAACCCCATGGACCCAATAAGATATGGGTACCAAAGATCACCCCTCCTTTGTTTAATGTAGGTGTGGGCTCTCACATGACGTGAGAGTGATGGTACCTTGGAGTGGATGCGTCCGTACTTAAAGGATATCAATTGGATGCATCACTTTCAAGGAAAGTTTGGTGGAGATGACCACCATGTTTTGGAGACAAGGAAAGTTGCCTTCTAGGTTTTGGTAACGATTCCTAACTCCTAATTTTTATTTACATGCTTTTAATATTCATTATTTATAGCATGTTTCATTGTTTAGTGATTAGTATGAAAATACCATGTTAATTAGATTCTTGACATACATATATAGTATTTGAGACACCCATGTTTAATGTAGATTATTATTTTGTGTTCTCGTATTTGATTAGCTATCATGTACATCATAAATCTAATAACATGTGGATATTCATAATAATCATGTTGATTTATATCTTTGTTTTATGCTTCATGTGTTGATTACATGTTTAGATGTTAGTTTTCATTAAGACTAGGATTGATATTTGTGCATATAGTGGGCCACAAATTAATCTATATATGTTTGTGCTTGAATGCTTATTTGAACCCATTAGATGTGCTAGTATAGTCTAGTTTTGATGATCCATACATTTTAACTTGTATTCCTATTTTTGGATTTGTTTTATGTTTATGTGTTTCATTTCATGTATATGACTATTTTGCCAAACTTTAAGATATACATGTATACCCCTTGAGTCATTTGCCTTTCATGCAAATCTATATATATATGGACTCAATGTGTTTAGGGATATGTATGTATACTTCATGTTTGACAAAACATACATATGCCTTGATATGAAAATTTGTTTTAATGAAAAATTTAGTTTTTCATGTTTTTGTGTTTTTGTTTAACTTCATGTATATGTCCATTTTATCCAAATTATTGTTATACATATACATCCTTTTGAGCCACGTGCCTTAATGCATATATTTGGTGGACTCGTTGTGTTTGGATATGTATGTATACTTTAATTTGTTTAGGACATACATATACCTTGAAGATTAAATAAGTTTTGATGATTTTCATGTTTTCGTGTTTCAAGAAATTTTGAGCTTAATTGGAAATTTCATAATGCCATGTCACACATTACTTGTACACTCACCATTTTTAAATTATTTCTCATGAGTATGTTTTCATGAGTATGTATGGACTTTATTGAATATTGAGTGTTTTTAAGTGCTATGTGATTTACATGTGTTTTATGAAAATTATTTTTAGTTTATTCCTTACTTGAAGGATTTCGTACTAGTTTAAAAGATTTTCCATTTTACTAGTTACGGTATTCTTCATTTTGGTAGAGTTTTTCAAATAAAGCTTATTTTTCAAACCTATTTTTGAAAACCCCTACCTTCTATGGGAGGATGGATGGGAGATCATGTTCATGTATGCTTAAAATGAAAATCATTTAAAACTTGAACCATAATTGGGAGGTAGTTATATGATGTATACACTTGATCTTATTGTTATTTCAATTGGTATCATTGAATTCTTTCAATTGGTATCAATCTTGACATTTCTTGTATACTCATATATGTTTGTATGTATGTATGATTTCAATTTCAAGAATATCAATTTCAATTGGTATCTATTTTTCATACATATATATGTTTTATTTGTGCTTATTATATCCCTATATCTTTAAGCACAAAATCTTGTTTATGCTAGTGCTTGAGTTTCAATTTTGTTTCAATTGATTACTTTTAAATTGGTATCAAGCCTAAGTATTATTTTAGTTTGTATTTCATAAAGGGGAGAAAATTTGATTTTGTCTTTCTATTGGTATTTGTACTCCCATTCTTTATGATTGAAAATTCAAATTGGTATCATATGTTCAAAATGAAAGATATTTACAATTGGTATCAAAATTTTTGTTTAGATATTCAAAAATTATTATGTTTAATTTCAATTGGTATCAAGATTTTCATGTGTTTTGCTTAAAATTGGTATCAATATTTTTTGATTGTTTCCTTTCAATTGGTATCAAGATTTTCATGTGTTTTGCTTAAATTGGTATCAATATTTTGTTTGTTTCCATTCAATTGGTATCAAGATGCTATTCTTTGACATACTTTCAATTGGTACCTTAATTGATTGTCACCCCTAATTGGTTTTGTTTTTGTTTTAGACAAAAAGGGGGGAAAATATTATTTTTATTGATTCGTTGTTTCGAACAAAAAGGGGGAGAAAAATTTATTGATTTGGTTTTGCTTTTACCCCTTATTGAAGATTGATTCTTTGTATTAAAAAAGAGAAGATTTGTTTTGTTTTAGTTTTTACCCCTTTGTTGATGATTGACAAAAAGGGGGAGAATTATTTGAGAAAGATTATAGTTTATATATGCATGTTTATGTTTTGCATATATTAAGTTTAATTTAGTTTAATTTTAATTGGTATCTAGAGTATCTAGAGCATGTTTTGTAATTGGTTTCTAGAGCATATTTTGTTTTAAATATTTCATTGGTATCTAGAACCTTTTTGTTTATGCATAGATATGCATGTTTCATGTTTCATGTTTCATGTTTAATATTCATTGCATATTTATTGTTTATTTGTTTATGCATGAGTAAGGGGGAGATTCTTTGAAGCTTAACTTTAATCCATGCATATATAACTCCATGAGTTTTGTCATCATCAAAAAGGGGGAGATTGTTGGCCCAAAGGCCTTCCACCCTAGTTTTGATGATGATTAACTCATGTAGTTATGTTTACTAATTATCTTGTGATTTTAGTTTCAGATCATTAGTCAAGATATTAGTTGGTGATTGCTTCAAAAAGAGGTGTTTTAGAAGCTTTCACTTGGTGATTCCCGTGCCCAAGCATCAAGATTATACCTTTGCACTCGGTGGATCACGTTTGGGATCGAGTCGACTTGAAGATTGAAGATCGTCAAGAAGACTTAGGTATCCTAGTATTTAGATAGTGTGTTTAGATCCATTTGTAAAGCTTAGTATAGTTGATATGCTCAAGTGCACATAACACACACGTTTTATATTTGTTTTTTTTTTGTTTTCATGAATAATTGATCAAAACAAGTTTAATTGGTTTATGTATAGTAGTTTCATTCTATACATGCATGCTTAACTTTTAAACAAACTTATTTTGACTTTCCTATTCATGTATTGAAAAATCCAAGTTTGTTAAAAATACAGGTTTTTGTTTTGATAAAATTTGCAAGACTAAAAAATGAATTGATATGATTGATATATGTCTTGAAATTTTATCACTTGTTTGTGGTTCAATATAAAATGTTAAAACAAGTTTATAGAATTTTCAGAAAAGATAAAAGATTTTTCAAAAATATTTTAACATGTGTTTCTGACCCAGGTTTGTGCTGACAGGCCAGGTCGGTCGACCGTATGGGTCGACCGCACCAAGGGCCGGTCGACCCGTGTGGTCGACCGACGTGCACAAGCCTGTGCACGTGTGGCAGACACACGGGCGGTCGACCCGGACGGTTGACCGTAACTGAGAGGTCTGCTCTCTGTATATTTGGGTCGACCGGGTTTGCCCAACGGTCACATTTTTGACCGTTGGCGGTCGACCGGGCGGCTGACCGCCAAGCCTGTCAGGCTGCCACATTAGCCTAACGGCTAGTTTTGTTTGGGGCTATAAATACCCCAACTCTTGGGCTGTTTTGATAAGATTTTTACAAGAGAAAAATTCCCAGTTTACCAGAGTTTAAACAAGTTTTCAAAAGAGTTTTTGGGCTTTAAACTTTCAATCTTGTTTGTTTTAGGTTTTGGAAAATTCAAAGAAATTGGGAGATTTATTTTGTTCTTCATTTCTATCATTTACAAAGAGTTTTCCCAAGTGTTTTCTTTGAGTTTTTGTTTTCCAAACACCTAGTTTTCATACTTGAGCTATCTTCTATCCTAATCTATTTAGGATCTTTATTTTGTGGAAAAAGAGAAAAGAAAGAGAGATTGTTTGTGGTCTTTGGAACCACTTGTTGTAAACACCCTTGTTCTTTGTGTATCCCTCTTTGGTATAGGTTGATCGGGTGATTGGTTTGCTCCTCTTTGGTAGAGGTTGAGGCTTGGTGTTTGCTCCCTCTAGTGAGAGGTGGAGTTTGGTTTGTAACCCTCTTCGGTAGAGGCGTTGGTTGTTATATTGGCTACGGGCCTACCCCTCGGTTGTGAGGCGGTGTTTGAGAGAGGAGTTCGGTACTCCTTGTGTTGTAACAAATCCTCTTCGGTAGAGGTTCCCTCGGTGGGAGATAGTGGATTGGAAATCCTACAAGGTGGTGTAGGCGGGGATGTAGAGCTAGGGGCTCGAACCTCGAAACATATCCTTGTGTTTGCGTTTGATCCAATATCTCTCAACTCTCTCTCTTTATTTGTGCAAAGTATCATTCACATCATACATATCATATTTGCTTGTGTATTGCCTTGCATCTTTCATATTGCTCATCCTTATATGCTTGGCTTGATTGTGTGTGTGCCTCACTTATACTTAACCACAAGAGCTTCACATAGCACCTCAACCCATTCAAGGGAATCAAGAGGAGTTAGTCCAGAGCTCTTCACGGGAAATTCGGCTACACTTGTGAGTTGTATTAAGTGTGTTGCAAAATTTGCATTAGCTTCCGCATTTAGCGCATTTAGTTTCTAGATTAGCAAGTACACCTATTCACCCCCCTCTAGGTGTGCTTTTCACAATGGAGGGGTGAGAAATAAAGTATTGTTGCTTCATCTATTGTTGAAGTGGAAGTATAGAGTTATGCCTCATACAACTTGTGAAATGATGTAAATTCAATCTCTTATCTAAAAGTTTGGGTGACTTCTGTGACAAGAAGATGGTGATTTATTATGACAATCAAACAATCATATACGTTGCCAATAATCATGTTTTTCATGAAAGAACGAAGCATATTGATATTGATCAACACTTTATTAGAAACATGGTGATGCAATACCGTAATAACTTCTTTTATCACGCCTAATTAGCTTAGTGATATCTTTACTAAAACTTTGTCAAAAAAAAGTCTTTCTCTTCGTTGTAGTTAGTTAAGCATGGTTGATATTTATGCTCCAACTTCAAGAGTATTGAAATAGTAAAAGTTATTTCTATAGTATTAGTATAACTAAGGATCTTATATAATTATGTACTCTTCCCATTTCTACAATGCTATGTAGTGTTTTCATGCCATATATATAAAGAGATAACCTCTAGCTTAGGAGTGTGTTGTCTCTCTTTACATAAGAATCCTATTGTTACAGCATTTGCTTCATTATCTCGCACTAAAACTAATTTGGATGCTTAGTGGGCAATTAAACCGTATGAGATTAAAAAACTATACGATCAGTTGAAACTATGTATATAAACAACAACAATTCCCCACGAATACCCTTGTTAAAGAGTTGCTTCATTATATATCACTAAAAACTAATTTGGTTGCTAAATTAGCCTTATTAGATGAACTGAAACAATGTATGTGGAACTCTTTTTGAAGGTATAGTTGAAACTATTAGAAAACATCCGAGGTTATTTTGGTTGATTTGGCATTATAAACTCTTTGATTAGATTAGTTACTAAATTAGAAATCATATTGCTTTATGTACTCGGAGTTTTATAGTTACCTAATTATGAGTCATGTTGCTTTATGTATTAGAAGTCCTATAATTACTTAATTAGGAGTCATAGTTCTTTGTGTTAGGAGTCCTACTTATATTATGAGTTATAATTATATTTGCTTATAAATAAGAATACAGAGAGAACTCATCAACGCTCTCAAATTCTTTTCCTTTTAAAATTCTGATATGATATTGTAGCTTCTCAATTTTTTTTCGTTGATCGTCGTTTTCACATTATCCTCGAGCTTGTGCTGGGTCGCGCTCATATAACATGTGCCTAGTATCGGGTCACTTTTCTGCTTTCTGCTGTTGGTTGCAGTATTGTGCTTATCTGTTGTTGCTGCTTACTGCTAATATTCTCTGCTTCTCATTCCTGTTGCTAATTTGTTAGATCTCGATATCATCATTTGTTGCTGCTAATAACTCATCTAAGGTGTTTCCGACTACTTCAATTGTTGTTGTTATTGTTTCATGTTGCATCATTTGCTACATCTACTATAATTGTTTGCTATGGACATCTGATGATTCTATTGCTTCGTCTGCAATTATAATTGTATGCTACTATGAAGTATATGCGTGTGTTCATTGGTGTCTCTCCTACTGAGTTTGAGAATCTCTCAAATTCTCAAATTTTATAGATTTTGAAGATCTTCGAAATCCTCCTGTTAAGCTTGAGGATCTCTTAAAATCTCAAGTTTTACTAGTTTTACTGAGTTTGAGGATCTCTTAAAATCTCAAATTTTACTTAGTTTGAGGGTATCTCAAACCTTCTTCTATTGAGTCTGAGAAACTCTAAAATCTTAGTTGTATCCAAGGATATTTTTGTTCATTCTTCACGTACAACTGTTTTGATTGATAACTTCAATGTCGACATCAATGATTCAGTAATGTAGCATCAAATTAGCAATTCAATATTTTTGTTTCTCAAGTTTTGTATTTTGTTTAGAAAGTCTTTATATAGTCTTTGTAATAAGCTGGGCATAATTGATATTTATGCTCCAGTTTGAAGGGGAGGGTTAAAACTCTTTGATTAAATTAGTTACTTAATTAGAAGTTATATTGCTTTATATATTAGGAGTCCTATAGCTACCTAATTAGGACTTAGGAGTCATATCACTTTATGTATTAGGAATTCTATAGTTATTTAATTTGGAGTCATTTCTTTATGTATTAGGAGTTCTACTTATATTATGAGTTATAATTATACTTGCATATAAATAAGAAAATAGAGTCTTTTCCCCAAAAATTTTTAGGCATTAAAGCATTCTTTTCATTCTATGACATTAAAACTAAGAGTAACACTACGGCTCATTTAACAATTGGAGCCCATCGCATGGCAATACTGTTTTTTGAACATATCTGAAATCCGTGTTGTAGTTAACAGTTTTAATCATAATGAAGGTTTGCTTTTCAATTAGTAAACCTATGCGTCAGCTTAACATAATGTAAAATGTATGTGTATATAGTGTTCAAGAAAGATTTAAGCAGGCATATAAACTCACAGATTGAAAAGCAAAGGTTCATGATGATTAACTCTGCTGTAACTATCTATACATGTAGGTTTTATTTAAGGTTAAGCAAACAGATCGATTACCGACTGGAAAGAAAGGTTTAACTCATACTACACCTTATTTTAATTGTGTATGCACATAGGTTTTTATAAGACTGAGCAAACACATCGATTTAGTAGTTGAAAAATGGTTCATTATGGATAAAACTATGATGGATGTGATGCTTTGTATCAAACCCGAGAACTAATCTGGAGGTTGAAGGTGAGGTTTATTAGATGAACCAAAACTATTCTGAAAGCAATAACAATTTAAATCAATATGCTAAGCTTAAATGATGCTTTGTTTGATGAGGAAGCGTCCCAAGGTCATATCAGCTGATTGGGAGGACTCCTAACCTATATCATAATGCAGTCTCTCCCACTCTTTCAGGAGAAAAATGAAGCAGCAAGCTAATGGGAAAGTGCTTCTTTCTCTAGTTTAAATTATGTGTTTGCTGATTGTAATTTACCTAAGGTGGTCAAGTCAATTATTTTCTTTATCAGAACTGGCCAAACTAGGTTTAGAATTAGATAATTTACATTTTATGTTGAAATAAACCCTTTTGAAGTTTCTTTTGAACATTTATAATTATATTTATTCTTTTCTTTTTTTTTTTTTACTTTTATCCTTTTCACTTGCTTCTTGAATAAAATCTTGCCACTTTGACAGGTGCACGCCGTGGAACTCTCAACTGGAAACAAAGATTTGATATAATTGTTGGCATGGCAAGGGGCTTGCTTATCTTCATCATGAGTTCCATGTTTGTGTCATACATCGTGACATAAAATCCAGCAATATATTACTTGATGATGATTTTCAGCCCAAAATTGCAGATTTTGGACTGGCAAGGCTTCTGCCTAGTGATCAGAGTCATCTCAGCACAAATTTGCTGGCACGCTGTATGTATGAATAGTTAATATCTATTTATTTAGTCATTCATATTTACATTTTTTTTTAATCATTGTGACCTTTGGTTTGTCATATGATTTTTGTATAAATCTGCTTTTGATTCTTAGATTTTTATTTATGAGATTTGCTACAGGGGCTATACAGCACCCGAGTATGCTATCCATGGCCAGCTATCTGAGAAGGTTGATACATACAGCTATGGAGTTGTTGTATTGGAAATAATTAGTGGAAGAAGATCCAATGACACAAAGCTTCAAGCTGAACATCAGTACCTTCTCGAATGGGTATTCTCTCGCTACACTATATTGCCAGCTAATAGTTTTATTAGCTGTAACACATTGGAGCTAGTTTGGTATATTCCATGGCTTTGATGTTTTACTCAAATTTTGCACAACTTTTCCCCTTTTAGTTCCGCGTTGCTCCATTGCTTCTATCTTGCAGCTTTTTCCTATCCAGTCTTTTCCAGGAAGGTGGGTGGGCAAGGGACAACGAAATTTAAGATTCAAGGAACGGACTGATTCTAATATAGCCTCCTTCCTTTCCCTACAATGGCTTTAATGCAATTTTATCTATTTCTCGACCTCCTGCTAGAAATTTCCTTATTAAAGATTCTAATTTTCCGTTCCTTTTACTTCTTTATCAGTATGTCTCTCGTATCAGCTTTTATCCTGGAAGCACTTTTTACATTCTTCCAGCATCTATGACCATAATTACTTTATTATGATAACACACTAAAAACTAATCTTTGTTGAAGGTAACATGCTATTTATGGAGGAGTTTAATGATGCACATATGTGGAGTGTCTTTGGAGTAGGATGTTATAATGAATGTCTTTCCTGCATTACATAACTTCTTTCTTTAGACACTTTTGCTTAGTGAAACTGAAACAATAGAAAGGCACCATAGTAGAAATATGAATAATTAGCAATGCTTTTTTCAGAAATGCCTTACATTAAATACAAAAGTACATTTTTGTATAATCTTCATTTATTTGTCAAGCATAGCAATCTAATGATTGTCTTGGTGATTAGAGAGTGTGCACCCACTTGGTCGTTATTTTCCTTGAAGCACTTTTTGGCCCCCTCAAGCATCATTAATTACTTTATTATAACACATCAAAACTGCCTTTGTTGAAGGTAACATGAGTATTTATGAAGAAATTGTGATATAGTACAGTGTACACATTTGAAACAACTATGGATCTGAAGTACTACCTATTTAACATAGTTATTTCGTGGAGTTGCATTGTTCTTTTCTAGGCAACTGTTGCATAATTAACTGAATATCTGTTAAGTATAAAAGTAAGTAGCAATGATCTTTTCCCTAAATCAACTTATGATACTGCGTTCATATTATTTGTCAAGCATATCATCTGCTATTTGGCTTGCGGCTTAAAGAGAGTGCTTTAACTTGATCATTTCTTTTCAACACTAGTTTGAGTTCCAGAACTTTATTCTTGAAGGCCTTTGATGGGCCTCGTCCCCTCATTTTTTTTTTGAAGAAAAAGGTGGATTATAGATTCAATGATCTGGTACAGAAAAAAAAAAAAAAAAAGCTCAAGATGACACTTGTGGACGAATCAAAGAAATAGCGGGCGCGACTCATGTAGTCCTGAGTCTAATTTGGATCATTTTAGTTAGGGTTTTATGATAGAGTCGGTAACTTTTTAGTTTCAGTTGGACTTGGGACTCAGGAGGTTTTATTTGGTAAAGTTTTACATAGAGTGGGTTTATGTCAACCCGGTCGAGGTGTTGGCTGCTTATCTTTACCTATTTTCTCCACTGCTCATACAGTTTTTTTGGGAAAAAAAACGTCACATACTTTGCACTGATTTGTGTATTTTCAGATTCATGGTATTGGTCATTAACTGGTGACTGGTTTGTTGTTAGTTTGTCAGAAAGGATAGAAATTCTTTCTGCTTGCATTGGACAAAGTTATATAATTTCTTCCATTCACTAGTTTCTCTTTCCTCATTGTCCCACTGCATGTAATAACTCTTTCCTTAAATATTGAAGTCTCTCTATGTCACTGTTAGAATCTGCCATCATGAAACTGACCATGTCAACAAGCCTGTGCTTTTTGTTGCTTGGCCGAAAACCATAATTCATTTTGAAATTTCACACATACTTAATAATGATCTGTTAATTAACCTGATGTTTCAGACTAGCTTTCAGTAGTTTGATACTTGATCCTTTTTTCCATTCTGGTTTTAGTCAGCTTACTCTATTGGTTGGCCCTTTAAGATATAAAGTAAGCTGCCAGCCGACAATTCATGCACACTTAGAATTTTTCTTTTGTTCTCATTTTTTGGCTGAACAGGCATGGAAATTATACGAGAATGGTGAATTGATGAGGTTGGTGGACGAATCACTGAATCACGATGAATATAATTCAGAAGAAGTGAAGAGAGTGATCAAAATAGCTCTACTCTGCACTCAGTCTACAGTGGCTGCAAGGCCTACCATGTCTGAGGTTGTAGTTTTGCTCCTGAGCAGAGCTGGGCCAATGCTCAATCCCACAAGGCCGACCTTCATAGATGCCTCAAAGAGGGTTCGCGGGGATATGTCCACCTCCACGGGTTCATCTTCCACCTCCAATGCAACGGTTTCAGTAACAGAGTTTTCCGCAAGGTGAATGTTATCAGGAAACTTGGCTCCCTGGTTACCATTACAGATACGTAGACAAAATAGCGATAAATGATGCTTGATTGAATGAGTATATGTGTACTAATACTGACATAAGGGGATGGAGTGCTTATTCATAGAATTGCAAGTCTAATAAGTATATAGTCAATATACAAATGTGAATGAGTAGATATGTATAAATGCAGAGATGTAGGGGGAATAGAGTGTGTATTCATAAAATTGCAAGTGTAATAAGTTAGAATATTTGTTGTTAGACAAGGCAGTTTACAGTTTATGACATACTATCTCCATTGATGATGAATGTTTTCGATTTAGTAATGGTATGGTTTACTTCCTGAAGTTAGGAATACATGGGAGAAGTAGTGATGATTTGAACTGCATTATGTGGTAGTGGTTTGTGGATTGGTGGTAGAACGATTTCGGAACTGATCGGTAGAGCATGTTGGAATCGTGTTTTGAAATGTTTAAGATGGCTGAGATGTTTTCATTAAAATTTTATTAAAAAAACACGGGAGACCGAAAAGGTTCACGTTTATTCTTAAAAAAAACTTTTGGTCTCGTGCACGGATCTAGACAGAGAAAGAGAGGAAAGAGACATGTGATATGCCCATTGTTAGCCAATGCAACTGTTTGAAAGTTTATATGATGTGAATTAAGATCTGAAAATATCTACATGTCGTCAAGAATTTAGTAAGCAGTGTCAGAGAAAATGAATTCGTTGTTGAGACTTTGTAGTTGCTAGATTAAAATAAATTTTAGCCCCTCAACTAATCTTTTATTTTAAGAGATAAAGGAAACAAATAAAAACAATGTTAACCTTCTCAATTGAATTTTCTGGAAAATATCTTGAAGCATTCCAAATTTGTTGCTTATGTTCGTTTCGCAGCTTCATGCCTTAAAAAACATTAAAATACTATGAAATTATCACTATTGAAATTGTTTAAAATTGCCACCATATTGTGTATTAATTTATAGTTCTAGAACATGGGAAATTTTTTGCAGGCGCCAAACATGTTGGGCTTTTGCATAAATAGGCAAGATAGGTCACAAATATCAAGATTTGGCGGAGACATGCATAAATAAGAAAGATATGAGGGCTATGTTGATGTAATAACTAAAACAAAGTAAAGAGGATATAGATAATAATTATTAATATTCTTCCTGTCTGGATACGTTTGTACGGGAGCAGACCTGACTCATTGACAGACCTACATTTTAAAACTCCTCTGGTGGCTAATTGGTGGTTCCGTCAAAATCCAAAATCCAATAAAATAATCTCCATCCGGATGCCCATTCCTCTCTCTTCATAGTTATCTCCCCCATTTTTTTTATTATCTTTAGTCCCACACAAACAATCACACAAACACCTCGTCTTCAATTATTCTCATTTGGGCATTTTTTTTTAAAAAACACTTTAATAAATAATTTCAAAAAACGCACTTTCTCCAAATTTATTCCAAAAATCGACCTCTGCATGCTATGTTGTCGCCACATCGACGCGAAACGGTTCACCCACCAATGTGGTGCCCACACACGTTGGTGGCAAGGCGGTTCGCCCCGCTAGCGTAGCGCCCACTCATGTCTGCGTGGTTTTTGGTTTGTCCGAAGTTGCTAACTCCAGACGAAACAAAATTTTTTTTTCCTATTTGTTGCCTTCTCTGGGTTGTCAACCCCAAACAAGCGAAAATTTTCTTTTTCTTTTTTTTTAAGTTGTCACTTGTCCAGGGTTGCCAACGCCGGACAAGGCCAATTTTTTTTTTAAACTTCAATTTGTCCGGGTTTGCCAACCCCGAACAAATAAAACTTATTTTTTTAATTTTCTCTCCTCTCTCCCTCTCTCTCTCTCTCTCTCTCTCTCTCTCTCTCGCTCTCCCCCCCCTCTCCCCCCTCCTTTCTTCCTCACTCCTCTAACGAGGGCACAATGACACGACGAGGCCGACGGCGACAGCGCATGTCTTCGTTGTCCTTCTCATCGTCGTAGCTCAGCAGCAACAGTCCAGTGGGGGAGCAGCAGCAGGGCTGCTCGCCGTTGTCGGCCTCGTCATGCCATCGTGCCTGGTAGGTGCGTTAGAGAAGTGAGGGAGAGAGGAGGAGGGAGAGGGGAGAGGAAAAAAATAAGTTTTATTTGTTCGGGGTTGGCAACCTCAGACAAATTGAAATTTAAAAAAAAAAAAATTGGCCTTGTTCAGGGTTGGTAACCCTGGTCAAAGCAAAATCCAAAAAAAGAAGAATTTGTTTGTTCGGGGTTGCCAACCCCAGACATGGTAGTAGACAGGAAAAAAATTTGATTCGTTCGGGGTTGACAACCCCAGACGAGCCAAAAAACGTTCCCGACTTGCGAGGGCACCACTGTGACGATCCCTGTTTTTAATAATTGAATTATCATAATCAGTTACTATTACTTAAACATTCTGATAATTATCGATAATTTCGACAATATCTCGTCTATAATATGAAGTCTGCCCTGATACAATATATCAATTTCGGCTAACACCAGCCTACTTATCAATTCTAAAAGTACATCACTTAATTATAAAATCAGATGTTCAAGTGTTCACGTTACTTTCAAAAGATCATCATTTATATGTTGTTTACACTATCTCAGATACAGAACTGATATATACGTCACTTAAACAACTATCAACCGTCCCCATATACACACTGAAACACGAGTAATTCCATTTTATACAAAGATATACTTAACAAAATTAAAACATAAGTGCTTAATGAAATACTATTCGATACTCCTTGCTGTTTGTAAGACCTCAAGATGGGCTCTCACTCTGTCATGACCTGAAAATGGTTAATAATAATGGGGTAAGCTTGATACCTCAGTGAATGAAGTAAACTCCAATTTAACCTACATGAATACATGCTTAAACAACTTATAGTTTCAAATCTCTAGTATCAGTTTTTAATTTTATAGGGAATTTACATCCTTGTCAATTTTAACTCTTCACTTCTTACCCAGTCTTCTTTAATTTTTCTTAGTACATAGATGTTATAATTAAAAGATACAATTCTGTATCTCATCAATTTCTTAATTGGCGATGCACTGATCATATACTTGTTGGAACTGAAAAACACCTAGAGGGGGGATGAATAGGTGTAAGTGCTAATCTAGAAATTAAATGCGCTAAATGCGGAAGCTTAAAACAATTTTGCGACACACTTAATACAACAGACAAGTGTAGCCGAATTCCCCGTGAAGGGCTCTGGACTAACTCCTCTTGATTCCCCTAGATATGGGTTGAGGTGCTATATGAAGCTCTTGTGGTTAAGTACAAGTGAGGCACACACAAACAAGCCAAGCATATAATGGATATACAACAATATAAAAGATGCAAGGCAACACAAGCAATATGAATGATATGAATGAAGAATGATGCTTTGCACAAATATAAGAGATAGAGTGAGAGACAATGGATCAAACGCAAAGACAAGATATGTTCCGAGGTTCGAGCCCCTAGCTCTACGTCCCCGCCTTCACCGAGAAGGATTCCTAATCCACTATTGGAGTACCGAACTCCTCTCTCAACCTTACAATGCCATCGAGGCAATACAACCACAATCCACCTCTACCGAAGAGGGATAAGGCCCGTAGCCAACAACCAAACTTCACCTCACAATAGAGGGAGCAAACACAAAGCTCAACCTCTACCAAAGAGGGAGCAACCCAACAAGAATAAGGGTTTACAACTTGGTGGTATCTTTCAACCACAAACAATCTCTTTTTCCCACAACAAATGATCCTAATAGAATAGGATAGGTGATAGCTCAAGTGTGCAAAAACAAAGTATTTTGATCAAAGAAAATCTCTTTGGAAAATACCAAATTGATATAGAAATTAAGAACAAGAAACTAATTTCCAAAAACCTATTTTCTTTTAAATGACAAAACACTTTAAAACAAATAAGATGGATCTTTTGGCACTTAAAACTCTTTTGAAGACTTGTAAAAACACTTCAGAAAAGTAAGAATTTTTGCTCTTCAAAATCTTAGCCAAAATCCCAAAGAAATGGGGTTTATATAGGCCAAACAGAAAACTAGCCGTTAGGCTGATCTGGCAGCCTGACAGGCTTGCGGTCGACCGGCCCGGTCGACCGCCAACGGTCATAAATATGACCGTTGGGCAATCCGGCCGACCGCACAGATACAGAGAGCAAACTTCTCTGCTCCGGTCGACCGCTCGGTCGACCGCCCAGACACAGAGAGCAAGGCTCTCTGATCTGGTCGGCCGACCAGCCCACTGTGCCAGCAGACGTGCACAGGTCTGTGCACGTCGGTCGACCGCCGGTCGACCGGCAAGGCCGCCTGTCAGCACAGTTCTGGGTCAGAAACTGGGTCAGAAAAACAGTTAAAATATTTCTAAAAATTCTTTTATCTCTTCTAAAAATCCCCAAAAATAGTTTTACATTTTGCATTGATATATAAACATGTGATAAACATTTTAACTCAAATATCAAGCATATGAAACCATTTTTGTGTTTTAACATTTTTACCAAAAATCAAAACATGTATTTTATCAAACTTGAATTTTTCAATACATGAATAGGAAAGTCAAAATAAGTTTGTATAAGTCATGTAAGCATGTATGTATATTGAACACATCTAATATACATAAAAACAAAGTAAACTTGTTTTGATCAATCTATTCATGAAAACCAATATCAAAACCAAAACGTGTATGTGTATTGTGCACTTGAGCATATCAACTATTCTTATTTTACACATGGATCTAAAATACACTAAACTAAACTAGGATACCTAAGTCTTTTTGACGATCTTCAATCTTCAAGCCGACTCGATCCCAAACGTGATCCACCGAGTGCAAAGGTATGATCTTGATGCTCGGGCACTGGAATCACCATGTGAAAGCTTCCAAACTCCTCTTTTTGAAGCAATCACCAACTAATATCTTGATTAGTGATCTGAAACTAAAATCACAAGATTATTAGTAAACATAACTACATGAGTTAATCATCATCAAAACTAGAGAGGAAGGCCTCCGGGCCAACAGGAACATGTTTTGATGAAGACATTTGTGAAGCATTTCATTTGGAGCTCTAGCACAAAATATATCAAGAGTTCTTCATGATCAAGACTGCCCAAAGAGAGTTGATATGATGTGGTTTGTAATTGTGAAATAGCATGTCAAAAGCCTTGATGCACACACACATATCATGTCTATATAGTCGACTAATCCATTTGGTAGTCGACTAACCCAAACCCCCTAGTCGACTAGTCATGTGTTCAAAAGAAACCTAACTCTCTGTTTGTCCATTAGTCGACTTGACAGACAAATATAGTCGACTAATAGACCTTGTAGTCGACTAACCTTATTCCCTAGTCGACTAATCCATGATCCAGTCGACTTAGATGTTAGTTGCAGTCGACTTGATTCAGTTATCCAGAAACCTGTCACTCGAACTTATCTTGACCTAGTCGACTTATACCCAAACCTAGTCGACTACCCTTTGGAAATTTGCCTAGATAGTCGACTAACTCAAAAGGCAAGTCGACTATAAGCAGTTTCTGACTGTTGGACGGTTTCTGTTATCTGGTCTTTTGTGCAACGTTTTCCAACGTTTCAAACATTTGAATTGCACCTGTAACTACCCTAACTTACCCTAGTGTGCATCTATATAAAGGGTAGTTAATCTAAAGGCCAAATACCAATCCTAATCTTCAGTTTTCTAAGATCAAAAATTCTGCCAATCCTGAAAACTGTTCCCACTTCAGTTCTTCACCAAATTCTGATTCTCTAGTGAAGTTCTCTGAAGTTTTTCTCCTATACTAGACCTTGTCCACATTCGTACACAATACCGAGGCTTATAGGAAAGTGTTGTAATACTCAAAGCAATCATTGTACACGGGTGTCTTCTTGATGTAGAAGCAGTTGTACAAGGTGAAGTGTGTTCTCTTGGTATAGAGAGAAGGTGTACACATTTGGCAAAGGGGATTTGTCAAGTGGTGTGCATGGTTGTGATTTTGGGTGTACAAAATCAAGGATAAAGGAAAATCTCAAGCGGGTGGCTTGGGGACTGGATGTAGGTCACGAGGACCGAACCAGGATAAATCTCTCGTGTTTGCGTTTGTCTAAACTTTTCTGAGATTTGATTTCCTTTACTGCAAGTTTATTTATTTGTTTAACTTAATCCTTCTTTGTTTAGTATTTATGTTGACTTTGTAGTTTAGATCCATAAGTGCCAACAGAGAAAGTTCCGCATTTGGCATCATCTCGGGACCAACAATTGGTATCAGAGCAAGGTCTCACATTCGGCATACAAGCACTGCATACCTAGTCAACAACAAGGATGGCAACGGAGTTTTCATCATCCCAATTCAAAGAAGGACATTCTACACAACGTCCACCGCTATTTGACGGATCCAACTACAACTATTGGAAGTGTAGAATGAAGATCTACTTGCAATCGCTCAACTACGAACTTTGAAACATCGTTGAAGCATCGTACACCAAACCAACAACCAACTACAGCGCTTGGAGTGAGGATCAAAAGAAGAATGCGAACCTTGACGCCAAAGCGATGAATGCCTTGTTCTGTGCATTAACCAAAGAAAAGTTCAACAGAGTGTCAACAGCCACTTCTGCACATCAAATATGGCATACTCTTCAGGTAACACACGAAGGCACAAGTAAAGTTAAAGAGTCTAAAATATCTGTTCTTGTCCACAAGTTTGAATTATTCAAAATGGAGGAGAATGAAACCATATCCGAAATGGTAATAAGATTCATCGACATTACCAATTCCTTAGCATCCCTTGGAAAGGACTACACCCAAGTCGAAAGAGTTCGTAAGATCCTTCGTGCACTCACACCAGAATGGGAGAAGAAGACAACCGTAATTGAAGAAGCCAATGATCTCTCAACTTTGTCGTTAGAAAACCTAATCGGTAATCTAATGGCATATGAAGTGCAATTGGAAGAAAGAAAGAAGGAGGAACGACAACACCATGCAAAGAAGAAAGAACTTGCCTTCCATGCATCCTCTGACACGGACGATTCCAATGACAATAAAGAGGAGATGGCAATGCTTTCAAAGAAATTCAGGAGATTTCTAAAGCAAGGTAAATTCAAATGCTTTAATTGCAATAAACCAGGTCATATGAAGATGGATTGCCCTTTGCTCAAAGAAGATAAATACAAGAGCAAAAAGTTTAGAAAAAGAGAAAAACTATGAAGCATTATTAGAAAACAGTGATTCCTCTTCCTCTGATGAAGAAGAAACCACTGAACGTGTCAACCTCTGTTACATGGCCATAGAAGATGATGAGGTATCATTTACTGAACTTTTTGATGCATTTCTTGAATTGTTTAATGATCTAAAGCATGAAAAACTGAAAAATAAAGTTTTATCAAAGAAAATGAAAAACTTTTAAATGAAAATTCATGTTATCCTTTACAAGTATCTTCTATAAATTCTCAACAAGATGAGTTTGAAAAAGTCATATCATCTTTGAAAAATGATAATGAGAAGTTTATAAAAGAGAACATTTTTCTTAAAAAGGAAACTGAGTCTTTGAATAAAAGGATTTCTATATTGGATAAAGACATGTTAGTTTTCAAAAAGAAATATGAAGATATTTTACAAAATGTGACTAAGTTCAATCAAGGAAAAGAAAAATTGAATGATTTATTATCTTTTCAGAAGTTGTCACATAATAATTATGGTATTGGATATATTGAAAATTCTTCATATTGTAGTAATCCATATAGTTCTTTTGTTAAAAGAAAGTCTAATAAAAATAAGTTTATTTGGATTCCTAAGAATTTAAGTATTCATGATAAAAATACATATATTGCATCATACATTCATGATATATGTGATTCATGCAATATGTGTATATTAACATGTGGAAACCAAATTCAAAATGGATTTGGACTCCTAAAGGTTAAATATGTTCTTTTATGTTTGATACCATCTAACGTTTATCTTGCAGGTACCATATAAGAAAGTTGATAAGAACATATATATATGTATATATTATGATATATTTGTTTCAGGGGGAGAACAAAGTATTTCTATATTTGTTATAACCCAATTTCTGCAGGGGGAGAAAAATATAACCTATTTTCTGCAGGGGGAGTACTTGTGCACACAACGTGTCATCATCAAAAAGGGGGAGAATGTTGGAACATGTTTTGATAAAGACATTTGTGAAGCATTTCATTTGGAGCTCTAGCACAAGATATATCAAGAGTTCTTCATGATCAAGACTGCCCAAAGAGAGTTGATATGATGTGGTTTGTAATTGTGAAATAGCATGTCAAAAGCCTTGATGCACACACACATATCATGTCTATATAGTCGACTTATAACTCCTTATAGTCGACTAATCCATTTGGTAGTTATACGCGTCGAAAAAGGCGGATTCGATTGCAAAATTCTTTTAATTGGATAGAAGATTACAACAGATCAGTATTCCGGTTACAAGGGAGGGAGGATGTTGAGTCTTGAATCCTCCCTTTGTTTAAGGCTGGGTTCTTCAAGTGCGGTGGAGAGTGAATCTTGTTCTCCGTTGACCGCCGTTGACCGGGTGAACGTTGAGATCTTCCGGGGCTCTTCTCTTCGGGTGGTTGACGGAGTAACACAGCTCTGTCAACCAAAACTCTCAAAGAGATTATCGGCAAAGACTAACTTGAACACAGCAAGTTAGCTGAAGAGTTGGACTCTCTTTCTCTGTCTCTCCTCTCTAATCGACCGACCCTTCTCAATAGCAAGCAAGGCTATTTATAGAGGTATCAGGGGTGAACGTGCCCCCTAAAAACACTCCACAATGGGGGTTAACTTCCCGTTATGTGGGCGGTACAGGCCCCATAACCAGGGCAGTTACAACAGAGGCGCGGGTTTCGACCCTCGCGCCTTGATGCTGAGACGCGGCTGTCGAGCCTCGCACATTTGCTGAGATGCGGCTGTCGAGCCTCGCGCATTTGCTGAGACGCGGCTATCGAGCCTCACCTTGATGCTGAGACGCGGGTTTGAACCCTCGCGCCTTGCTGAGACGCGGGTTTGGACCCTCGCGCCTTGATGGTGAGACGCGGGTTTGAACCCTCGCGCCTTGATGTTGAGACGCGGCTGTCGAGCCTCGCCTTGATGCTGAGACGCGGGTTGAACCCTCGCGCCTTGATGCTGAGACGCGGGTTTGAACCCTCGCCTCCTTGGTGTTGAGACGTGGCAAAAATTCTGCTTTTTAATGGCTTGTCTTTTAGTGATTTTTAGACAGCTTACAGAACCCCCTCCAAAGTTTTCGACATTCCGCAATTAAGTGGGACGGATTTCGAAATACTTTGGACTCTAGCTGAGCGTACCCTTGTTGACTGGACTGTCAATGCTCCGGGTTTGATCTTATCTGGAGTATGGTCTTCGTGAGTGTACTGTGGAACTCTTTGAAGCCACCAAAGTTGATCGTGTTGAGTGTCTAGATGCACAGTCTAAACCTCCCCGATTGCTTTAAGTCTGTCGTGGGTGCACTTTAAGCCAGGAGTGGGACGGTCGTTTGCTTGTGCCAGTGTACTGTTGAACAATTTGCAGAAGTAAGGACTGAACGCCAGTTCTTTGGGACACAGGGATAGTACTGCTTTTAAAGATGGGTGCATCTTTTGGGATGAAAACGCGACTGTTATTCCATAAGGCAGACGCGATTTTTGCGCATCTTTTTTTTTTGAGTGAAGCCGCGACTTTCTGGACGCAACTATGGCCGTGCTGAAAGGATGCGTCCATTGAAGAGGCACGACTGTTGGGTGCGAATCCGTGACATGCCATGAGTGCACTGCCACGTGTCCTGTGGATCCGACGGACACCTTCTTTTTTGGCGTGCGAACTTCACGCTGCATTAAATGAACTGTCCACGCGTCAGGCGGTGATTCGATGTCGAGTCAAGCGCTGCGTATCTTTGCGAATCGCCGTGCCTATAAATGGCAACAGTCGTCGAGAGAGTCATCATTTAGTCTCTCCTTCGTCTACGAGTGCCTTTGTTAGGGTTTGAGAAAAGAGCTTCTTTGTTCTCTCTTCTTCCATCAAACATTAGATCTTTGATTCGTAATGGCTCCCAAGGCTAAGCAACTGCTTCGTCTTCAAAGGCGATTGTCGCCGAGACTCAAAGGGGCGGTTCCTCCATGCAGGAAGCCCCTATCTCAGGTATAATGCCATTAGGCTTAATTTTTCGCCATTAAATGGGTTCACAGAGTTCTTGTAACTTCTAAAAATTCCTTTTTTGAAGGAGACCCGCCAACGCGGGCTCGGGCCCGTGTTTGATTCTCAGACGTGGTCCTTGAGTTTGATAAGCAAGGCGCGGGTTTGATGACCCTGCTACTTTTATCTGCTCGAGTATGCGTTTGTTTATTGAAACAGGGCCCAGTAAGCCTTGCGTTCTGGACTCATCACTTAGAATGTTTCTAATTGTGAAAGATTCGGACGCAGACTTGATTCTTGCATTTTGTGACATCAGACGCTGGTTTTCATGAATCTTGCGCCTGAGTCCAAGTACTTAGAGATTTTTTATAAGTCTTGGTTTTTCAAAACGCGGACTCCATGCTGGCCTCACGGTCCTCAGGTCCGGACGCGGATTTTGACAATCTCTGCGTCTGGAATCTCTTCTGTTTCATTTAGATTTCTGATCAAGTGTCATTTTCTTATGCAGTGCGATATTCCTCCAATCCACTCTCCAAGAAGTGCCACTTCGGGCACGTAGGTGGTGTTGACCGTGATTTAACCTTCGTGCTGCAAAGGACTGCTCCCGTGACTACTGACAAGTCGAAGGAGCGAAGGGAGAGGCTCTCCAATGTTGAACCGGCGACCCTCCGGGAGCTCATGACTGACGCAGCCATTTATAATCTCCGTCATGAGTCGAACGAGGATACTTTCAAACCTGATACGGTTTTCAAAAGTTTCTATCACCAAGCCCGGACCCCTATCTCCAATCGGGCACTGTTAGCGGGCTTCTTAATGTTGTGGTTGAAGCGCTGTGTGGTGCCGACACTCCCACGTGAAGTAATCGTTGCTGACGTGGTGTATCCGGCGGTGCTCTTGGCTTATGGTAAGTCCATAGCCCTCCTCCGGCCATGGCGGCTGGTATTCAAAGCGGGTTGCGGGCCTTAGCTCAGAGTCTATGCAGGGTAGAGAAGGTTGTCGACTCCCAGGGTGAGCCGATTGTTGACTCAGAGGGAGGCCGATAGTAAAACGTCCCAACCCTCGGGTCGAGCTTCCCTACACGTACCTAATGGCTTGGTACGTTATGCACTGTCCCTCCCTGATGACACCGGTGTCTTGGTGTGAGGAGTTTATCCCTTTCGTACAGCGGTTGGAGAGTTCAAGCTGGTGTAATACTTATATGTATTTCATTCGGCAGTGCATTCTAGCTGCTTCGAACTACCAGCTCAATCGCTGCTTCCCCGAGATTACTGGTGCATCTTATGGGGACCAATTTGCCGACCTGGTGGGTCCAGACAACTTCACGAGGCTGTCATCGGAGTTTTCTGGTGGCTGATCAATATTCGGCCTGGGTATGTGCTTTTTGGAAAGGGAATTCGTGCACAATCGAGCCGTACATGCCGAATCGCTTCGCCCGACAGTTCGGCTATGATCAGTTATATGTCGGCAACCCCAATGCATATCTCGCCTTTAGTGGGAATTTGTTTGATGGTGCTCGGGCTTGGTATTATAGTGTGGCTGGAGGGACGGAAAGCTTTTTTCTTCTGCCTCCCAAGGGACCGAAAGGCTGTACAAGCCTTAGCTTCTGCACCTGGTCCTTCCAAGCCAACCAAATGCCTAACTTCTCTCCAGAGTACTCATGCATTGAGAGTATCAATGCCTCTTACGAAGCAAAGTCGGCGTCCAAAAAGCGCTCACGAGGCGTCGATGAATATCGGGCGGCTCAAAAGGAGGCCAGAAGGGTGTCAAGGGGGGAGCCGGGAGCAGCAAAGGGTCAACAGCATTACATAAGCGTCCTCAGGGCTCTACTTCCATCGTTGAACCTGCCCCCAAGAAGGCCCGGAGAGACTTGACGGGCGAAGTTTCCTTGTCCGAGGCCATCCCTTCTGGTGTTGAGGAGCAGAGGGAAGAAGAGGAGGAGGATAGTGCGCCTCTTGTTTGCACTCGTGGATTGCGCAGCAGGGGCTCCGCATTCTTAGAAGAAGGGGAATTTGCTGACGAACCCACCGCCGCTGATGAACCCACCTCAGCTGATGAAGCTGAGCAGCTCGAAGTTGACCTGATGAGCAGGGATGACGTTGAGATTCCAGGGGTCTCAACTCAGCCTGGGTCTTCTTCGGCTCAAGAGAGGAGGGATGAGGCACAACAGCCCGGGTCCCCTGGTATTTTAATGCCCAGCTCACGGGTAATTGACCCCAGCCCCACTACTGGGGTATTTGGCGGCAAGGCCCCGATTGCTGAGGCTTCTCGCGTCGAACTATCGTCCTCATCATCCGGAGAGGATGGATATGATTCAGGCGATGAGGTCGATTTTGGCGATGAACCTGTTCTTCCGGATCCGAGTAAATTCTCACATATCTCGGAGGAGGAGATATATGGGCGTGATCTGGTGACGGCGTCACCACCAGCGGCAGTTGCTTCTGCTGAAGGTATTCTTTCCGCTATTTTGTTAATCTAGCTCCTCTTTTTAACTAGGGAAAAGAATTTGACGTTCTTTTCCTTTTGATTTCATATTGCAGGGCTGGTCGTGGTTAGCGAGGCCGCGGCTTCCTCCCATATTTTGAGGAGTTGATACAGGAGCTGGCCCAGCAGGAGGGAGTCGTGGTTCCTATTGCGGGAGTGCCTCACGAGAGGGCAATTATCGAAGTCGGGGAGACCTCCACTCTGCAAGATTCGCCCCAGAACCCGCCACCTTTGAACCCCCAACTTGGTAAGGAAATGTTGATGCTTTGAATATTTTCCTTTTATCGTCGTGGCTGATGTTCTGGTAATTTGCAGAGAGTACCGAGGAAGCTCAGGTAGAAGATTTGGCGGTCAGTGCCTACCCGGAAGGCCGCAGAGCTCAAACCTCGGCCAAGGACCCTGAAGAGGTCGGGCTTGCTGTTACTTCATCCGCCGTGGAGGTTTCTACAGATGCAGTAGCCCCAGAAGCGCCAGGGGTTACCCCTGCTCCTGCCGTACCTGCCGTTAGCCTGACTCTTGTACCGGAAGAATCGGTTTACATCCCTCGCCCTGTGATAGAAAGGAGATCGGGGAGTACTTCAGCAGAAATCTTCTCAGGCGGTGATACCATGGGGGAACTGACACGTCAAGTGGTGCAGCAGTTCTTTGCCTCTATGCGATCATGTATTGATCTCATTCTGTCTGGGAATAGCTCCTTCGAATTCGCCCGGATGTTTCTCGAAAATCTGGTCGAGAACATCAATTTAGCTGGAGGCCCTTCACCAGCCAAGGCGTGTCTGCTGCTGGTGGAGAGTTGGGACATGACTTGAAAGAGCTTAGATCTCTGGAGAATGCTGGCTCATTTCACGAGGCCCAGGGAACTCTGACTAGGCTCCTTGCTGCTCAAGAGCAAGAGCGAAGGGAGATAGAAGAAGGATAGCTGAAAGGACCCGTCTTCTCCAATGTTTCCAGGCTGACCATCGAAAGCTAACTGTCGAGTCAAAGGAGTCCGAGATGGTTATGCAGGCTGCGAAGCGGGTTATCCTCGATGCTCGAGCTACCATAGCCAGAGCTGAGGCCTTGATTGCTATCAATGAACAGAAGTTTGCCACTTCCGAAAAGAGGCTAGCGGAGTTAGAGGCTGCTGTAATACCCCGTTCCTGGAATACGTACTTAGTTGCGTATTCAGTTTTTCGATCGTATTTTTCGTTTTACCTTCTGTATTTAACCGATTTCAGTTTCAAATATTATTTTTCAAAATATTAGATTTTCTATGATTTTCTGGATTTTTCCTGAATTAAAAGGAATTTCTTCTAAACCGGTGTCGGCCAGTGCCGCTGACCGATCCCTGGATTTTTAATTTACAAACGGTTTGGAATTTCTAGATGGGTCTTTAGACATTATGTCTTAGAATTACATTTCCTACCTAAATGCTTTTTCTGAGGATTTTATGAATTTATGAAAATTCCACCGGAGTCGGTAGATAATTGGTTCCGGGATTTTTAGTTTTAAAACTATAAAGTATTTCTTAAAACGGATTTCGCTATGTTTCTTATATAATATTCTTGATTTTTGATAATTATTTCGGGTCGTTCTGAGATACTTGAATTTCGGACGATTCCGGCATTTTCCGAAATGTTTTTTCGCATCCTCGACATAAACCTGGGTATCAGTCTTTTCAACAGTTTCATTTCTTGATTCCAAGAAAATATCTTCTCTCACAATTTCTTTTCCTTTTTCCTTTTTCCTTTTCTTTAGTTCTTTCCTTCCTCCACAAGCCAAGCTTTTTTAATTTTCCAATTTTCCAAAAATTCCAACTCCACACAATCCCACCAACTCCCTCATTATTACCCCTCTTTCTCTCTCTCTCTCCCATGGCCGGCCAAGTGGCCAAATGAGGGACACCTCACCCTCCCCCTATTTACACAAAACCCCCTCTTTTCTACACTAATTGCACCTCCTTCACAAAATCCCAATCTTATATAAACTTCCCTTTTCATTTCTAACCCTTCTTTTTACTTCACCTCACCAAAGAAATCTCCTCCACAAGACTTCATCTTCATCTCAAGCTCAACCACCAACTCCAAAACATCTCCAAGGTCAACTCCAAGGTCATCTCCAAGGTCATCATCTCCATCTCAAGCAACATCAACTTTTGATTTGGGATCGTTCTTGGTGATATCGTCGACCACAACCATTTCGAGTTCATAGAGCTTCGATTAACCGATCTAAGTGAGTATTTTACTCACCAAGACTTGTAAACTTCTTGGCATACTTGTGTCTACTTATCTTGTACATTTGTAGCTTCAAAATCACACTTTTTGATCATCCAACACAACTTCAAATTCTGTTCTGTACGCTGTTTTCTGACCACGATTAGTCGACTTGACCTAGGGATTAGTCGACTAACCCTTTTACTTGAAACGTAACCTTTTTCTGGAACACAGTTTTAGTCGACTCATCTTAATTATTAGTCGACTAGAAATCTTTATTAGTCGACTACTCTTTTTACCCTAGTCGACTAACTTGTCCTGAATCAGAAACCAACCCTCTGTATCACAGTTTTAGTCGACTTGACCTTACTGTTAGTCGACTTGACGTGTCTGTTAGTCGACTACTTCCTTGACCCTAGTCGACTAACCTTTTCCCTGAAACCAACTCCAACTCTCTGGAACCCAGTTTTAGTCGACCAGTCCAGACTGTTAGTCGACTAACCCCTCTATTAGTCGACTAACCCTTCCACCTAGTCGACTAACTTTAGCTGTTTTGTATAGTTAATTTCCTTCTTAAGTTTGGATCTTATGCTTGGTACATGTGCTATATACTGTTCTTGCTTGTACTTCATGACCTGCCACTTGATGTATATCACCTCTTGTCACTTCATATTTCCATGTCTATGTATTGCCATGCAACTGCTTGTTTCACTCTTATACTTGTACCATGCCGGTGATATTCTTACTTCTTTATCGTGCACCATGCGTGGCCGGCCCTTCGTGGTCGTTGAACTTTGTGCTACTTCTATATTACCACTTGCCATGTCATTACCTCAGTCTTATCAGTTTCTTACTTCTATTTAACACATGTATATCACTTGACAATTGAAGGCCCTCATGTTATGTCATGACTTACCCAGACTATTATCAATCTCTTGTCAGGTTTGGTTGTTTGTTAAATATCATCACCCTTGTCATGCTATCTCTTGACACCAAGCATGATACACCTGATTCTTATAATTATCACGATAATGGGAATGTAGTACCTGATTACTTGTTATGATTCCAGTTACGTATTACAGTTATGATCCTGCTCATTCCCTTAATCTGATAATTATGTTAATAAACCATAAAAAGGACAACTTGTATGGGGAATGGGAGGAAGTGATGGATGCCGGAATGATATCTTGCTTATAGTAATGGAATAAAATACTGGCGGTAAGTGTTAGTGGGACTTAGGGCCCACAGGAGATTAGTGTTAGGGGGACTTTGGGCCTCCAAACTGGTTCCAGGTGTATGGAAACTACTATAAGAAGCTCTATCAGTTCTCCATCTACTTCCGGTAACGACCCTCGACTTGCTTATATATGGATGTATGTGTGTTGGGATGTACACCCGGACACATACCGAGATATATGAGACAGACGAGTAATAATAATTTATATTCCTGTTATGCCTGTTAAGATACCCGTTATGGATCTTGTTATGACTCTTGGTATTCTTGTTATGACTCCTGTGACTATTCCCTTATGCTTGTTATGATGCCTATTAGGACTCCCGTTACTCCAGTTAGGGATTCCTGTTATTCTTGTTATGTATTCCTGCTATGACTAATCGTGTGATTTGCAACTCTGATTCTATATGCTTGGATTTCGATTGCATGAGATAAAAGTATATAGATGAGGGTTTCCTTGTTTGGATTATTCCTTCGATGTACTAGTCTCATGGGACCGTGACTTAAGCGTATACAATCAATCTTGCTTGAAATCAACTTTACTCTGGATTTCCTGTTTTATAGATGTTATGTTTTATTCGTTCATACCTGCTATCCTTGTGTTCTAACTCTCCTACTCTTGTTTCTTAGCCATTTGGCTGTAGCCTGTTCATTGTTGGGAGGTCCTGACTCCCTTGGATTTGTACGTTCAGGTTTAGAAGCTTGGATCGAAGTGGAGCCGTCCACAGTAGATCGAGCTTTCCTTAGTGAGCAGGCAGATTAGCTCCAGTTCTTTTGTGCCAGACTTCTCTTTTGACTCACGGGATCTTCATCCTACTCGTGAGCATTTTGTATCTTTATTGTATATTTTACTTTTGGACTTGGTTGTGATAAAAGATACATGTAATGTGTAATAGTTTATCATATCCTGTGATAGCTTTGTATGTGTACTTTTGTGTTGGCATATGTATGTATACCACGCTTTGTGTTGTACTCTGATCCTTGCTTGTACTTTTATGCTTAGCGTATATATGTATGTATACCTACGTATATACGTTGCAGTGACGTCTCCGTATCCGTGGGACCGGGGCGTTACAGGATGGTATCAGAGCTTAGGCTCTCACCTCTATAGTACAAACAAGCAGCAAATTCTAGTAATTTGCTATTGCCAACTACAATGTACAAAGTTATCTAGTCCTTCTAGATTCCTTCTTGAGTCCTTCTTGATTCCTTCTTGATTCATACCTTGTATCTATTATGTCCTGAAATCCTTCCATTTTTCCAGTTCCTTCCAGTCATCTTCCACCAACTAGATATGGATAGAAGATCGGGCCGTAATCACTCTGGGCAAGCATCGAATGGAACCGCGGGGGAGAATGTCGACATTCTGAGGGTCATTCAGACGATGATGGAGAACCAGCAGCAGCAGACGGAGCTCCTCCGGCGAGAGTTGACAGCTCCTAAAGGACAAAGGCCGGGGAATATCTCAGATTTTAGACGGCTGCAACCAGCCACATTCACGGGTGAAGAGAAACCCCTGGATGCTGAGCAATGGTTGACCGACACCTCAGATTTGTTGAATGCAGCCAGAGTTCCTAAGGAGAATCAAGTGGAGGTCGCCAAGATTCAATTGAAAGATGTAGCCAGAACTTGGTGGCTAGCTGAGGAAGCCAGATTGGAGAAACCTGTCACTTGGGACACATTCTCCAAGAGTTTCTATAGTAGATTCTTCCCTGCCACAGCTCAGAAGGACATGGAAGAGCAATTCATCAGACTTCAGCAACGGGATCGGTCCGTGGATGAGTATGCCGCGGAATTTCTCTGACTTAGCCGCTTTGCTCCGTACATGGTGACTGATGAGGAGAAGCGGGCAAGCAGATTCCAGCAGGGCTTGCAGATGGACATACAAGTTTTCTTAATGCCCCAGCAGCTGAAGACTTATTCTGAAGTTCTCACCATAGCTCGAGAAGTAGAGCGTGGACTGGAGAAGAAGAGATTGACTCAGATGAGGAACCAGGCCAAGAAGAGGCCTTTTGAGTTGATGGATGAGGAGGATGCAGATAGGGCAACCCAAGGCCCGATGATTAAGAGACCATTCCAACCTCCTCTGTCTCAAATAATATGCAATTTCTGCCACAGACCCGGACATTATAAGAGAGATTGTCGAGTGGCCAATGGATTATGTTTGGCATGTGGAGCAGGGAGTCATGCGCTCAGGGATTGCCCGCACAGAAAGTTTGGACAGGTGGCACCAGTTAGACCAGCACACCCAGCCCCAGCACTTCCAGCTCCGCCATTGAGGAGGAATCCAGAACCTGTTGATCGAAGAGTTCCATTTCCACCCCAACGGTATGATCATCAGCAGAGAGGAATGAGAACTAGAGCAGATCAGGGTAGAGGCCAAGGTTACATCATGGCGGCAGAGGCATCAGATGACGCAGCAGAGTGGGAAGACCTGTATCCAGATCAGGAACCTTAAGGATATCATGGTAACCACTACCCCGGATCTTGTATTTGAGTTAGTTATCTTTCTAAATATTTCCCTTATCCTTCTCTCATTGTCTATCCTAGTCCTTCATGTGTTCACCTTAACCCTGTTTTGGATTTATGAAGCCTTTATTCCACCTTTGTCCTCCTTGTGTTCAATTTACCCCTTAACGAAATTGCGAGGACGCAATTTTTTGTAAGGTGGGTGGATTGTAATACCCCGTTCCTGGAATACGTACTTAGTTGCGTATTCAGTTTTTCGATCGTATTTTTCGTTTTACCTTCTGTATTTAACCGATTTCAGTTTCAAATATTTTTTTCAAAATATTAGATTTTCTATGATTTTCTGGATTTTTCCTGAATTAAAAGGAATTTCTTCTAAACCGGTGTCGGCCAGTGCCGCTGACCGATCCCTGGATTTTTAATTTACAAACGGTTTGGAATTTCTAGATGGGTCTTTAGACATTATGTCTTAGAATTATATTTCCTACCTAAATGCTTTTCTGAGGATTTTATGAATTTATGAAAATTCCACCGGAGTCGGTAGATAATTGGTTCCGGGATTTTTAGTTTTAAAACTATAAAGTATTTCTTAAAACGGATTTCGCTATGTTTCTTAATATAATATTCTTGATTTTTGATAATTATTTCGGGTCGTTCCGAGATACTTGAATTTCGGACGATTCCGGCATTTTCCGAAATGTTTTTCGCATCCTCGACATAAACCTGGGTATCAGTCTTTTCAACAGTTTCATTTCTTGATTCCAAGAAAATATCTTCTCTCACAATTTCTTTTCCTTTTTCCTTTTTCCTTTTCTTTAGTTCTTTCCTTCCTCCACAAGCCAAGCTTTTTTAATTTTCCAATTTTCCAAAAATTCCAACTCCACACAATCCCACCAACTCCCTCATTATTACCCCTCTTTCTCTCTCTCTCCCATGGCCGGCCAAGTGGCCAAATGAGGGACACCTCACCCTCCCCCTATTTACACAAAACCCCCTCTTTTCTACACTAATTGCACCTCCTTCACAAAATCCCAATCTTATATAAACTTCCCTTTTCATTTCTAACCCTTCTTTTTACTTCACCTCACCAAAGAAATCTCCTCCACAAGACTTCATCTTCATCTCAAGCTCAACCACCAACTCCAAAACATCTCCAAGGTCAACTCCAAGGTCATCTCCAAGGTCATCATCTCCATCTCAAGCAACATCAACTTTTGATTTGGGATCGTTCTTGGTGATATCGTCGACCACAACCATTTCGAGTTCATAGAGCTTCGATTAACCGATCTAAGTGAGTATTTTACTCACCAAGACTTGTAAACTTCTTGGCATACTTGTGTCTACTTATCTTGTACATTTGTAGCTTCAAAATCACACTTTTTGATCATCCAACACAACTTCAAATTCTGTTCTGTACGCTGTTTTCTGACCACGATTAGTCGACTTGACCTAGGGATTAGTCGACTAACCCTTTTACTTGAAACGTAACCTTTTTCTGGAACACAGTTTTAGTCGACTCATCTTAATTATTAGTCGACTAGAAATCTTTATTAGTCGACTACTCTTTTTACCCTAGTCGACTAACTTGTCCTGAATCAGAAACCAACCCTCTGTATCACAGTTTTAGTCGACTTGACCTTACTGTTAGTCGACTTGACGTGTCTGTTAGTCGACTACTTCCTTGACCCTAGTCGACTAACCTTTTCCCTGAAACCAACTCCAACTCTCTGGAACCCAGTTTAGTCGACCAGTCCAGACTGTTAGTCGACTAACCCCTCTATTAGTCGACTAACCCTTCCACCTAGTCGACTAACTTTAGCTGTTTTGTATAGTTAATTTCCTTCTTAAGTTTGGATCTTATGCTTGGTACATGTGCTATATACTGTTCTTGCGTGTACTTCATGACCTGCCACTTGATGTATATCACCTCTTGTCACTTCATATTCCATGTCTATGTATTGCCATGCAACTGCTTGTTTCACTCTTATACTTGTACCATGCCGGTGATATTCTTACTTCTTTATCGTGCACCATGCGTGGCCGGCCCTTCGTGGTCGTTGAACTTTGTGCTACTTCTATATTACCACTTGCCATGTCATTACCTCAGTCTTATCAGTTTCTTACTTCTATTTAACACATGTATATCACTTGACAATTGAAGGCCCTCATGTTATGTCATGACTTACCCAGACTATTATCAATCTCTTGTCAGGTTTGGTTGTTTGTTAAATATCATCACCCTTGTCATGCTATCTCTTGACACCAAGCATGATACACCTGATTCTTATAATTATCACGATAATGGGAATGTAGTACCTGATTACTTGTTATGATTCCAGTTACGTATTACAGTTATAATCCTGCTCATTCCCTTAATCTGATAATTATGTTAATAAACCATAAAAAGGACAACTTGTATGGGGAATGGGAGGAAGTGATGGATGCCGGAATGATATCTTGCTTATAGTAATGGAATAAAATACTGGCGGTAAGTGTTAGTGGGACTTAGGGCCCACAGGAGATTAGTGTTAGGGGGACTTTGGGCCTCCAAACTGGTTCCAGGTGTATGGAAACTACTATAAGAAGCTCTATCAGTTCTCCATCTACTTCCGGTAACGACCCTCGACTTGCTTATATATGGATGTATGTGTGTTGGGATGTACACCCGGACACATACCGAGATATATGAGACAGACGAGTAATAATAATTTATATTCCTGTTATGCCTGTTAAGATACCCGTTATGGATCTTGTTATGACTCTTGGTATTCTTGTTATGACTCCTGTGACTATTCCCTTATGCTTGTTATGATGCCTATTAGGACTCCCGTTACTCCAGTTAGGGATTCCTGTTATTCTTGTTATGTATTCCTGCTATGACTAATCGTGTGATTTGCAACTCTGATTCTATACGCTTGGATTTCGATTGCATGAGATAAAAGTATATAGATGAGGGTTTCCTTGTTTGGATTATTCCTTCGATGTACTAGTCTCATGGGACCGTGACTTAAGCGTATACATTCAATCTTGCTTGAAATCAACTTTACTCTGGATTTCCTGTTTTATAGATGTTATGTTTTATTCGTTCATACCTGCTATCCTTGTGTTCTAACTCTCCTACTCTGTTTCTTAGCCATTTGGCTGTAGCCTGTTCATTATTGGGAGGTCCTGACTCCCTTGGATTTGTACGTTCAGGTTTAGAAGCTTGGATCGAAGTGGAGCCGTCCACAGTAGATCGAGCTTTCCTTAGTGAGCAGGCAGATTAGCTCCAGTTCTTTTGTGCCAGACTTCTCTTTTGACTCACGGGATCTTCATCCTACTCGTGAGCATTTTGTATCTTTATTGTATATTTTACTTTTGGACTTGGTTGTGATAAAAGATACATGTAATGTGTAATAGTTTATCATATCCTGTGATAGCTTTGTATGTGTACTTTTGTGTTGGCATATGTATGTATACCACGCTTTGTGTTGTACTCTGATCCTTACTTGTACTTTTATGCTTAGCGTATATATGTATGTATACCTACGTATATACGTTGCAGTGACGTCTCCGTATCCGTGGGACCGGGGCGTTACAGCTGCCAAGGCGCAAGTTGAAGAAAACCTCTCTGTTAGTTCCTCCGAGCTGGAATCCCTACGAGTGCAGCTGGCTGCGTAGAGATTTTTATCCGAGGAGGAGCTGCGGGCTCAGGCTCTCATGGAAGCTGAGAAGGCGCGTCAACATGAGATGCATCGCCTCAGAAAACAAATCCGTTCTTTGGCGAACCAAGATTTTTAGCCTTCTCCTTCTTTTCCTTTTGTAAAGAAAAGGATACTCTATTCACCAAGAGTGTTTGTATTTACTTTTACCATTTTGAATAATAAAAGTCTTTGAAATTTTTTTTTGTTCCACCTTCATTGCCCCGCTGTAGATGAATCCAACCTCTCAATTGCAGTCTTTGGTTGTGCTCTCTGACTGACTGTGAATGACTATGAATAACAAACTTAGGTAGAACTAAGTTCTTTTAATGGGACGCGGCGCCGTTCCAAAGAGAGACGCGGTTCTGAGGAACACAACTTTGACCTGCCAGTGAAGACGCGGTTCAAGTTGACGCGAAAGACGCAGCTTTGAGTGTGACTCACTGGCCGCAGTCCTTAACTTTATCCAGGCGCAGGAATCAGGATGCATCAAAAATGTGGTCTCACGCTCCTTAAAACTGGCGCAGACATATAAGAGGACGCGACGTTGGGTCTTTGACCCGGTGCAAATCTATCATCATCTCGCCATGTCGACGCAGCTCCAAGATACCTGTGAATGTGATAGGCCTTCTCTGCTGAAGACTCAAGCCTCAGGACGCAGCTTCCTCTTATTATGCGCTTTTCCACTGAGACCCCGATAATGGGTCCCTTTTGTTGATGGACGCAGTTTTGAATCACTCGAGAGACGCGGAGAGTTTTCTTAAAGAGGACGCTGTTTCTTTTTTCTTGAAAAAGGGACGCGGGTTCCTGAACGTGGCTCTCATGCCTGCTTTTTGTGCAACTTCTCAGGCGTTACATGCAACCTGTCATAAAGATTTATCGAATCTTTAAACGTCAAATCGTTGTTGACGATTGGGGACTCGCACCATTCGATGTTTCCCGGAGCGACCATCCGCGCGTCGGCTCTTCATTGGGCTTAGGTGTTAATGCCTTTAATGCCAAACTGGCGCTGGCGGTTAGAGATCCGCGTCTTCGACGCTTCCCGAAGTGACGCTCCATGCGTCAGCCTTCCATTAGACTTTGACACTCGTGCGGTCATTAAGGCCGACGGTTCTGATTAGTGAGCCATTAATTATGGGCATTATGGCTCCCCTATAAATAGGGCTTACCCCCTTTAGCCGTCCATTACTAAAACTGCCTTCTTTTGAAAGCGAGTGCTCTAAGAGATTCTATCTTCTCCCTTCAAGGACTTTACCAGGGGCTTGCCTCCATGGATGAAGATGACCCAGAGCTTTCATGCTTCTGTTTGGTCTCTTCAGAAGATTACCACTGTCAAGTGATTTCAATAACAGAAAGCATCTCCTTGAGCACCTTTTATGTCCGCGCTTCGATGCAGAGAGTTCAACTCTTAATAGAGGCCTCTGCGGGTACGCCGTCCCGACTTGTCATGATATTTTTAGTCTGACTAAGTTTGAATTTTGATATCTCTTAAAGAGATTCATCATCTGGATTTTCTCCTGAAGTCAGTTGGTGCCTTCCTCTTTTGGAAGTTGCGCTATTGACTTAAACTTCTCTGGACGCGAGTATAGTAGACTTAGGCACCTGGCCGCAGGCTTTGCATATAGAGCTCGCGTCTTGAGGCTGTCGACTTAGGAGAATCTCAACTCAGATTGGAGGTCTCAGGCCTGAATCTTGCAACTCCTGTTCATCTAATAGGGAGACGACAATTTTCGCGTCTGATTCTCTTTGCGTCTTGCATCTTAGACATGGGTGTGGAACTAGATCGCGTTCAAATTCCGTGTATATCACAGCTTTGATTCGCGTCTGTTTCTGCCTCCACAGAAGTTTGGCTCTCTGCGTGGGCCATTCCTGCGTCTGAAGTCCTCAGCAATAGCTGCGTCTGTCACTTAGTGTTTTCTGTCGAAGTACACTAAGCTTCAGATTTTCTAATTTTGTTGCTTCTTGCAGGTAGGCTTGATCATCCTTTCTCATGTTTGCCGGGCCCCTGGGAGAATATTTCGGCCGGCGAACTTGTTCGATGTTCGTCCACAAGGGAAGAAATCATGGTCCCGTCGTCCGCAAGGGAAGAAATCATGGTCCCTGACGGGGACTTAACCCTCGCCAAGATCTCTTCGGACGCGATGCACCAGTCATGCTTGCTGGCATGGCATGGTCAGAGTGAGTATGGCGGCGGGGGTAGCGGTAGATATAGTGGTGGGTAGCATCCCCTGTGAGGTCTCAAAACCTCCTCTCTTACCCCAGAAGTGACATCGAGAAAAACTCCATGCCTACTGGATGACCTTCTGGTGGAAGAGATGTTCATCAACGAGGGATCGTATCCCGCCACTTCGGATGGTCAGGTAGGATCGGAGGATTCTGCTGCCATTCGATCTCAAGAACACCGTTACTCTTGGTCAAGGACGGGCTCTTTCGATGTTTACACCATGCATCGTGGTGCAATCAGCTCCCGATTGTTGCCACAATGTCTGATCCTACTTTGGCGCCCTTCCAAACATCCTGTACTTGGAATTGTATGCAGCTTTGAGGAGTGAGTGCAACCTCTGAGAGAAAGATGGACTTCTTTGTACTCCTTAACTGTAACACTCAATCTCATTGTATAAGAGAGCGTCTTGTATCACTTTCATATGCCTGGATATAAATAAAAGTGACACTTTTCTTTTTCTTCTTCTATTTGTCTTGAACATTTTGTTTTTAGTCAGACTCATAGAAGCAAAGAATCTTTGACTTTGCCAAAACTTATGATGATAATTTTAACAAGTCAAGTTTTGAAGGGAGAGATCTTATTTCAGGAACTCCACAATACTGTCAGAGGTGTAATATTAACTTGACAGAGATAGAATAATTTTGTGGACCTGCCACTCTATAAAGGAGAGTGACAGGTGGGATTTGTACCCCCAGGGAAGATGAACTTTTATCAGAGGTTTGGGATTAACTTGATTAAGATCAGCTGGGGAGTTAATGAAAACACTGTTTAATGGTGTAGTGTTAACCTGACAATGTTTTTTTTTAGTAGACTTGTTGTTCTATTGGGGAGAATAACAAGTGAGACCAGACTCGCGGGGAATCTAGGAAAGTCTTTACCGTTAGAGGTGTGATATTAACTTAACGGGTTGAATGTAGTCTTGTCAGAAGTGTGATGTGAACTCGACAAGAATGTAAGTCAGAGGTGTGATATTAACTTGACTCAGAAGCATTTCAGTTTTGTTTGGAAAAACTGAAAGTGTCACTGTCATAGGTGTAATGTTTAACTTGACAATGAGGGTAATGCTAGAGGTGTAATTTTGAACTTGGCATTAGTCATCTCGACTTCAGCGAGGAAGTCCGAGGAAAAGTCATGGCCATAAGTGTATTGTTGAACTTAGGCGATGACCTGGATGCTAAAGGTGTAGTGTTAAACTTAGCATCGTTCATTTCAGCTTCGATATGGAAGTCTGAAGGAAGGTGACTGTCAGAGGTTTAATATTGAACTTGACAGCAACTTGATTACTGTTAGAAGTGTGATGTTAACTTAAACAGTAATTTGTCAGAGGTGTGGTATTAACTTAACAGTAATTGACTCATAATAAGAGCAATTTGAAGACCTGTCATTCTATTGATGAGAATTGACAAGTGAAGTTTGAAGAGCCAGAGGTATAGTGTTAACTTGGCAAATTTAAAGTTTTGCTGCTCCATGTAGAGTTGACAAGTAAAGTTTGTACTCGACAAGGAGTATTGAAAATTTTCATTACCAGAGGTATAGTGTTAACGTAGCAATGATTGTATTTTGTAGACCTACCATTCTGTGGATGAGAATTGGTAAGGAATTTTGGAGGAAAGAGTAGAACTACGTCCACTTAGGATTTTTAGCAAACCTTCAGTTATCAACGGATTTGAGGTGCCTTTACCAACTACCGTTTGAGTTGGGCTAGCCATGCTATTCCCCTCAGCATGATGAGTTGTCGAAGACTAATGTTGGGCTTAGAAGCCAACATTTCCTCTATCCTTAGCCGTCGAAGGCGTCGGATATTAATGAAGAAACTCTTCTTGTTTTGATCAGAGGTGTACTTTTAACTTGATCGGTGGAGGAGTACTATTAAGGATAGTACTTCTTCAAGAATCTGCCATTGATCGGCATCATAAGTGTATCGCCGCTTGAAGTTATGAGGCGATATGATCCATTTGAGTAGACTGACTCTACTACGAATGGTCCTTCCCATTTGGGCTGGAATTTTCCTTTTGTCTTGTGCGTCATCACCATGGGTCTTCTGACGGCTAAGCCAAGATCGTCTTTCTTGAAAGTTCGCACTTTAACTTTCTTGTTGAAGGCTCTGGTAATTCGAGCTTGGTAAAGCTCGATTTGTTGTTGGGCCTACAGACGCTTATCGTCTAAGGCCTCCAATTCCTGGAGTCGCTGCCGATGCTTCTCCTCTGTTGTCATCTCCGCTGTCAAGGCAACGCGTAGAGATGGAATTTGGATTTCCAGTGGAAGCACAGCTTCACACCCATATACCAAAGAAAATGGCGTAGCTTTAGTCAGGGTTCGCACAGTTGTGCGATAGGCCCATAAGCATTCACCTAGCTTGTCGTCCCAGTCACGTTGACTTTTCGAGACGAATTTCTTGAGGAGCTTGCCAATGGTCTTGTTGAAAGCTTCTGCGAGACCATTAGCGGCGGGGTAGTATGCCGTTGAGGATACACTCTGGATTCTGAACTTAGCGCAGAATCTCTGGAAAGCCTGGCTGATGAACTGGGGTCCGTTGTCATGGACAATTCGCCGAGGTACACTGAAACGGTAAATGACGTGATGTTTCACGAACTTGATCACATCAGATGACTTCACCTCCTTCAAAGGAACGGCCTCAGCCCATTTGGAGAAGTAATCGGTTATTGTCAAATACCGATGTCCTTTTGATGACGGCGGGCTGATAGGGCTAACTACATCCATCCCCACATTTCGAATGGCCAGGTAGAGGTCGTAGAGTGAAGGTACCCTGGTGCTTGATGGATGAAATTGCCATGTACTTGGCAGGCGTGACATCTTTTGGCATAGGTGACGGCGTCAGCAATCATCTTGGGCCAATAATATCCCAGCCTTTGGAGTCGGTATGCAAGTTTTGGGCCAGGTTGATGGGCTCCACACATACCGTCATGGGCTTCTTTTAATATTTCCTGTGCCTCTTTTGGTGAAAGGCAGCGGAGCAAGATCCCGTCATGCGATCGACGATACTATGTTCGCGTGATCGCATTATAGTAGAATTTGGGGGCTTTCCTTCGAATGGTAGTCGCTTCTTTGGTGTCCTGAGGCAGGATGCCGTACAAGACATAATCAATGTAGGGGAATCGCCAGTCTCTAAGCTCTAGATCAATTGACAATTCCAGCGCTTCTTTGTTTTGAGAATCTCCTGTTGGCTCCGGGTAGTCCTCAAGAACAATTCTCGGACAATACAGGTCATGACTGTAGACAAATACCTTCTCCATTGCTCCGGTTGGAAGAGCCAAGGAGGTAGCGAGGGATGCGAGTGCATCTGCATGCGCATTTTGCCTGCGTGGTACATGATCGATGTAGAAGTTTGTAAACTTCCCAGCCATGTGGACAGTTGCGTTGTAATAGGGTACTAGGTCTTCATGTCTGACTTCGTACTCCCCGCGAACCTGGCTAACGATGAGTTTGGAGTTACCATATGCCTCGAGATTTTTAACGCCAATCTCATCGGCGAGTTGCATCCCAATCAAAAGAGCATTGTACTCCGCCACATTGTTGGAACACGGCTCAGTTAATGAGACAGCTCGAGGAATCACATAGTTTTGTGGGGAGACGAGTACTACTCCTACCCCTGCCACTATGTGTCCTTTTAGGCTTGTTCTTGATGCACCATCAAAGAAAAGTTGCCACACCTGCCTTTCAAAGGATGTCTGGGTCTGGCAGGCTTTAGCGACCTCGTCTGGGAGATCGTCGTAAAGTTTGGTTGCCCTCGGATCTGGATGCTCAGCCAGGAAATCCGCCACCGCTTGTCCTTTAATGACCTTTTGTGATAAAAAGTGCATTTCATATTGAGATAACAATATGGCCCATTTTGCCAGTCGGCCATTTAGCGATGAAGGCTTTGTCATGAGTAACCTCAAGGGGTTGACTTTTGATATGACATTTATGGTTTGGCCTGCCAGATAGTGTCGCATTTTCTGAATGGCGAACACCAGTGCCAAACATTCCTTCTCGATCGGGTTGTATCGATGTTCGGCTCCGATCATTGTTCTACTCAGATAGTAGATCGCTTGCTCTCGTCCTTGAACATCATTCTAAGTTAGTAGAGCTCCCAAAGAATGATCCATTGCTCGGACGTATACCAGGAAAGGTTTTCTGGATATCGGAGCTGCAAGGACTGGTGGTTGTGTGAGGTATTGCTTGATTTCCTCAAATGCTTGTTGGCAAGCGTCGTCCCAAATGAACGAAACACCCTTCTTCATTAGTTTAGCGAAGGGTTGGCATGTTCCGGAGAGATTTGAGATAAACCTGCGGATGTACGCCAATCGTCCTTATAATCCCCTGAGCTCCTTGAGGTTTCTCGGAGGTTGCATCTTCTGGATAGCGCGAACCTTTTCTGGGTCCACATGAATCCCCGTGGAGGTTACAATAAATCCTAGAAATTTGCCACTAGCCACCCCCAGGAAGGACTTGGTGGGGTTCATCTTCAATTGATGAGCCCGCATGATACCAAAGACAGCCTTCAGGTCAGATATGTGATCACCTTTAGCGCGGCTTTTTACCGCAAAATCATCAACATAACATTTTACTATTTTGCGCATTTGCTGATGGAAAATGGCATTCATGGCCCTTTGATATGTTGCCCCTACATTCTTCAGTCCGAAGGGCATGACGGTGTAGCAGTAAACCCCTAATGGTGTTCTGAAGGAGGTGTGCTTTTCATCATCAGGATACATTTTGATTTGATTATATCCTGAGAATCCGTCCATGAAGGACATTCGTTCGAATCCACATGTATTGTCAATCATGACATCTGTGATTGGCAGTGGGAATTCGTCCTTGGGACAGGCCTCGTTCAGATCACGAAAATCGATGCAGATTCGGATCTTTCCGTTCTTCTTGGCAATGGGGACGATGTTGGCTACCCAGTCGGGATGTTGTTCTTCCCTGATGAAGCCAGAATCTATAAGCTTTCTGACTTCTGATTGAATCGCCTCCATTATCTCTGGGCGGAATCGTCGCTGTTGTTGTTTGACAGGCTTTACGTCCGAATTGATGTTGAGGCGGTGCATAGCCACTTGAGGATCAAGTCTGGGCATGTCTTCATAATTTCAGGCGAAGACGTCTATATACTCTTGTACAAGAGATATTAGATCCTTTTTCTCCGAAGGTGACAGGCCGTCACTTATGAAGATGGGCTTAGGATTAGCCTCATCCCCCAGATTGATCTGAACAATCTTGTCTTCTGTGGGTGGCTCTCGCTGTTCAAAGTGGGTATCCTAAAGAGTATTTAAATGTTTGATCCAAGGATCCGTATCGGATTGGATCATTTCTTCATCTCCGTCTTCCAGGTGGCTTGTTGAAACCATGTTCACTGAAAGTTCTCCGAAGATGTTGCCGACACTGACATCTGACTCCCATGATGACGTGCTTGAAGAGTAATCGTGACCTGACGATCCTCGAGAATCAGAGGCTGATGGAGCCGGAGTTGATACATAGCCCAACCCCCTGCGAGTCTGATGATAATAATCGGGTGCTTTTCCTTTCGGCACAAAGGATCGAAGTAGCGTTCTCCTTCCTTTGCCAAAGTTCAACCCGGGTCCGCTTGTTAAGTCATACCCCATGCGTTTCATCATTCTGAGTGCTTTTGGTTCGTAATGATCGAACTGAGGGGATTGCTCCTCGCCTTCTGATTCTTCGCGGGGCGTTGGTTCAGACGAGATCCGCCCAAAAAGAATTGGTTTTTGGCCTTTCCGTCTTGCTGGAACCATGAATATAGATTCTTGCGCATTACCATTATCTTGGTACGTCTCGAAGGATGATTTCACTGGTACATGCAATGATGTCAAAGCACCCATTGTTGACCAGAGATCATCATCTACTTCGGTACTAGTGTCTGACGGTACCGAATTAGAAGCAAACACAGAAAAATACGCCAAATCTAATTCTTCATTAATGTACCAACCGCCTGCATTGTCGGTGGTATTATCAATATCGAGCTTATTAGTGCTCGTTACAGGTGGATCTAGCTCCCACACGCACTCTTCTTCTTCCAGCTCGGTGTCGGCTTCATTGCCAGAGTCTGGTTCCTCTGGTTGAGGGATTTCATCTGCTTCCACAGAGTCCTGGTACAGGAGGGAATTTGTGAAATAATTCTCGACTCCCTTGAACGGATGCCTTTCGGCAATCAACATTCGCACCTTTCCACTCCCGTCAATGTATTTCATGACCTGGTGGAGGGTAAAGGGAACGATAGAATTGCGATGAATCCAGGGTCGTCCCAGCAGTAGATTGTAGGAAGTGTCAGCGTCGATGACGTAGCATGTCACTTCCGACCTCAGATCTCCGATCTGGCATTTGAGCTTGACCTTCCCCATTGGACGGGTACTATTGGCATTGAACCCATAAATGGTCGTCTGGGTAGGGCTCAAACGATGAGTAGGAATCCCCAAATGTTGCATGACCCGGCGAGGCATGATGCTCAATGCAGACCCGGGATCTACTTGAATGCGGTTCACCTCAGATGATCCAATATACCCTGCGAAGTAAAGGGTCGATCATGTTTCCCTTTGACTTGCATATCATCTGCCGTGAAGGTGATGCAGGGAATATTTTGGGAGGCGTGGAGGCAATCCTCTACATCTTCCTCCTTTGATAGCTGGGTCATGAAGACCTCAGCATTAGCCAGAGCTTCTTGTTGAGCTTCTCTGGTCGACTTTGATAACCTGAGAAGTTTTTCTCCTATACTAGACCTTGTCCACATTCGTACACAATACCGAGGCTTATAGGAAAGTGTTGTAATACTCAAAGCAATCATTGTACACGGGTGTCTTCTTGATGTAGAAGCAGTTGTACAAGGTGAAGTGTGTTCTCTTGGTATAGAGAGAAGGTGTACACATTTGGCAAAGGGGATTTGTCAAGTGGTGTGCATGGTTGTGATTTTGGGTGTACAAAATCAAGGATAAAGGAAAATCTCAAGCGGGTGGCTTGGGGACTGGATGTAGGTCACGAGGACCGAACCAGGATAAATCTCTCATGTTTGCGTTTGTCTAAACTTTTCTGAGATTTGATTTCCTTTACTGCAAGTTTATTTATTTGTTTAACTTAATCCTTCTTTGTTTAGTATTTGTGTTGACTTTGTAGTTTAGATCCATAAGTGCCAACAGAGAAAGTTCCGCATTTGGCATCATCTCGGGACCAACAATACTATGCTCTTATGGCACGCTCTCAATTATCTTTAAAATTGATTCATGATATTAAATGGACGTACAGTAGTCATATACCATATTCTTGAATCCACAAGCACTTACTTCATATTATCAACTGTTTCAAGCTTGTAGTTTAGGTTATTGTATATCATATTTGTAGGGAGAGAGGAGATAGAGGAGATGGAAGAAGGTAGCACAGAGAACGGAAGACAAAGAAGTAAGACGACGCATTGAAGCAGGCCAAGTTAGCTCCCGGTCGACCGCACGGTCGACCGGTGGAGAAGGCCGGTCGACCGCCCGGTCGACCGGTGTGCACAACGTGCACATGAGAATGCCGGTTGACCGCCCGGTCGACCGACTGAAAGTAGGCTGCTCTTTGTTTGGGTCCGGTCGACCGGGCGGCCGACAGTGGACGAGGTTCGATCGACCGGCCGGTCAACCGACAGACGCATTTTGGCTTTCCTTTCAGGATTCAGATTCCTTTTCTGTTTGGGATCAAATCAAACCGGGGTTTCCTAAAATTCAGGGACTCTATGGCTATAAATAAGGGCTAGAGCCCTCATGTATTGTATCCCTCAAAGTTCCCTCAAGTATCTCTCTTGTATTAGTTTGTATTGATTGTTGAATTAATAAAATCTCTCTCCCCTTGCCCGAGGACGTAGGCACGTTGCCGAACCTCGTTAAATACTGTGTTGATTGCTTTTCTCTATTGTTTCTCTGTTCTTGTCATATTGGGTACGTCTCCGGCTGCATCAGTCTTCGCCTGGTTGGTGGATTCCTCAGAGAGCTTGTTGTCCTGCGCACAACAATTGGTATCAGAGCATCCCAGGTTAGTCGTGGGATCGTGTGTTGATTCCAGAGGCATCAATTGCTGTTTGGCAGAGATCGTGTGTCGATCTCGGAGCGGCGTTGGGACTGTTTGTGGTATCATGTGTCGATCTCAAAACAGCGTGTAGATTGCTCGAGGAATCAATTTGGAGGAGTAAATTGCTTCGGAAACTCTTCGAGAGTTTCGCGTGGAGGTAAAGATCCTATCTTTATCCAGTTTGTTTTATCTAAATCCGTTTGTTTTTGCATTGCTTTGAGGAATCAGTTGAGAAGATGCTGGAGAAGGTCATCGGGAAAATCTATGAATCCACATCAGCTGAGGATTGATGTGGTGAATGTTCAACGGCACAAACAACTTTGGTATGCGGAGGTGTGAGGTGATGGATGCGCTGATGGCATCAAACCTCGAAGACACTCTACGATTAGAGAAGAAGCGCACATCAACAACTGAAAAAGATTAGGACAAGGTGAACAGAACGGCATGTGGCTTGATCAGGTCTTATTTGACACAAGACATCAAGTATCATGTGTTGCATGAGACATCTGCAAGGCAGCTGTAGGAGATCCTGAAGAAGAAGTATCTGATAAAAACATAGAATCGCGGTTGCAGTAGAAAGTAAGCTTTATAGTTTTCAGATGCAAATAGGATACTCCATCAATGAACACTTGAATCGCTATACGAAGCTTCTTGCAGATGTAGTTAATGTGGATGTGGAGATGGATGAAGAGAATAAGGCGGTAATCCTATTGAATTCTCTTCCTAGGGAAGAGTACGAGACCTTTACTCTTACATTGATCAATGGAAGAAAATCTCTTAACTACAATGAGGTGGCTGCTGCTCTTGTGAGTTATGAAGCAAGGAGACAGGATAGACTGTCTTCTTCGGGAAACACAACAGCAGAGGTATTGGCAGTAAGAGGCAGGAGTTTCAATAAGAAGGAAAGAGATGATCAGGAAAGATCGAAGTCCAGATCAGGCTTCAGAGATCTGAAGAGAAATCAGTGCGCCTTGTGCAAGGAGCTAGGGCACTAAAAAATTGATTGCCCGAAAGTCAAAGATAAGAAGATGGAGTCAAAGACCGAGGCGAATTTCGCACAGGCGGATGGATCAGATTCAGACTCATTGGTATTCTCTCTCTCAGTTACTACTCCTACTGTTGATTACTCAGATAATACTGAGTGGATCTTGGATACCAGAGCCACCTATTATGTGTGCCCAAATAGGGCCTAGTTTTCTAGCTTTGAGAAGCTAGATGGATGTTACACGGTCATAGGTGATGATCATCCGTGTAATATAGAAGTGATAGGTACAGTCCGTGTCAAGATGGTTGATGGGATAGTACGAGAACTGAAGGAGGTGAGGTATGTACCTCAACTTAAAAGGAATCTTATCTCTGTTGGCGCTTTGGAAGCATTGGGTCTTGTGATATCTATACGAGATGGTGTTCTCAAGATGATCAAAGACTCAATAGTGGTGATGAAGGGCGTCCGCCGGAATAATCTCTACTACTTGAATGGTAGTATGGTTACAGGTCAGGTGGAGACTTCTACTTCTTCAGATGATGGTTGCACAAAGATCTGGAAGGTGAAGGTCGGACAAGGAGGTGAAAGGTCTTTGCAAGCTCCTGCAAAGAAGGGATCATTGGAAGGTGCTACTACCTGCAACTTGGAGGGTGAACACAGCGTTCTGGATAAGTAGAAGGTGGAATTCAGCACCAGTACTCACCGCTCAGAAGGTCTTCTTAGTTGTTTTTATGTTAGCGTTTGGGGACCTGCTAAGACTGCATCACTTGGAGGTCAAAGGTACTTTGTCTCTTTATTAATAATTTATCTAGACATTGTTGGATATATCCCATGAGATAAAGGTGTGAAGTCCTAAATATGTTGGTGAAGTGGAAGAATGGAGAAGCAGACTGGTAGGAAGATCAAGAAGCTACATATTGGTAATGTTGAAAGAGACATGAACCAATTTCTATTATTTGGTCAGAACACTGGTATTGGTACTTACTTCACAGAAGGTATACATGGGTTAGCTAAGGAAATAACCGTTCCTTACTGGAGAAGGTTCGGTGCTTGTTGTCAAATACAAGATTAGACAAATTATTTTGGGCTGAGGCAGTTGTGTATGCCAGACGTGCACAAGGTTGTGCACGTCGGTCGACCACAACGGTCGACCGGCCTATGGTTCGGTCGACCGCACGGTCGACCGACCTGGCCTGTCAGCTACAGACTGGGTCAGAAAAACAGTTAAACATATTTCTAAAAATTCTTTTAAGTCTTGTAAAAATCTCCAAAAATAGTTTTATCATTTTGCATTGATATATAAACTTGTGATAAACATTTTAACTCAAATATCAAGCATATGAAACTATTTTTGTGTTTTAATATTTTACCAAAACCAAAACTAGTATTTTATCAAACTTGGATTTTTCAATAGGAAACACATGAATAGACATATCAAAATAAGTTTGTTTAAGATATGAAGCATGTATGTATATTGAACACATCTAATATACATAAAAACCATTAAACTTATTTTGATCAATCTATTCATGAAAACAAATATCGGTTAAACTAAAACCGAAAAACTATAAAACGTGTGTGTTGTGCACTTGAGCATATCAACTATACTAAGCTTTACAAATAGATCTAAAACACACTAAACTAAAACTAGGATACCTAAGTCTTCTTGATGATCTTCTATCTTCAAGCCAACTCGATCCCAAACGTGATCCACCGAGTGCAAAGGTATGATCTTGATGTTCGGCACTGGAATCACCATGTGAAAGCTTCCAAACTCCTCTTTTTGAAGCAATCACCAACTAATATCTTGCTTAATGATCTGAAACTAAAATCACAAGATTATTAGTAAATATAACTACATGAGTTAATCATCATCAAAACTAGAGAGGAAGGCCTCCGGGCCAACAATCTCCCCCTTTTTGATGATGACAAAACTCATGGAGTTATATATGCATGGATTAAAGTTAAGCTTCAAAGAAGCTCCCCCTTAACTCATGCATAAAACAAATAAACATAAATATACAATGAATGACAATGCAAAAATAATAAAAGGCTCTAGATACCCAATGAAATGTTCAAAAACAAAACACGCTCTAGATACCAATTAAAATTAAACTAAATTAAACTTAATATATGCAAAACATAAATATGCATATATAAAACTCAAAATCTTTCTCCCCTTTTTGTCAATCATCAATAAAGGGGTAAAAACCAAACCAAAACAAAATCTTCTCCCCTTTTTAATATAAAGAAACAATTATCAATAAGGGGTAAATAAAGACAATGTTCTCCCCCTTTTTGTCTAAAACAAAAACAAAACCAAATAGGGGTGACAATCAATTAAGGTATCAATAGAAAATATGTCAAAGTAGTATCTTGATACCAATTGAAAGTAAACATAGATCAATAAATAAATGGTATATGCTATATACATTCATGAAGAGGAAGATGTGAAGCTTCCCTACATAGATACATTACATGAAGGAGGGATGACAAGCCCAAATTCACATAACGTACACCATGCAATGCATAAGAGGAGATGTGAAGCTTCCCCTACATACGTGTACCACATAAAGAAGAGATTGTCAAGCTCTTCAATACAAGATACACTCATCATGAATCTATATATAGAAGAGATGTTAAGCTCTCATTGCATATATGCAATATAAATCAAAACATTTTGACTATTTAATTTTTTTTTAAACAAATTTTGAGATACCAAGTTTAAAACATTCAAATAAACATCTTGATATCAAAAGAGAGTATGTTTCTTTTTAAGAATGTGATATCAATTTAAACTTTTTATTTTCTATCATAAAGCAAGGGAGTGGAGATACAAATACCAATTGAAATATGAAAATCGAATTTTCTCCCATTTATGAAATACAATAAAAACAATGCGTAGGCTTGAAATAAGATACCAATTGACAATTGAATCAATTGAAACAAAGTTAAAACTCAAGCTTTAGCATAAACAAAATTTTGTGCTTAAAGATATTGTGATATAATAAGCACAAATAAAACATATATGTATGAAAAGTTTAATACCAATCGAAATTGATACTATTGGAATTGAAAGACATACATACATACAAACATATATGAGTATACAAGAAAGGTCAAAATTGATACCAATTGAAAGGATCCAATGATACCAATTGAAACAACAATAATATCAAAGTATAACTCATATTACTATCCTCCCAACACATGCTTATGTTAAAAAGATTTTCAATGTAAAGCATACACAAGGCATGGTCTCCTAACCAACCGCCCTTGGAAGGTAGGGGTTTTCAAAAATAGATTTGAAAAATAAGATATGTTTGAAAAACTCTACCAAATGAAGAATATCGCAACTAGTTATATGAATTGTAAACTAGCACGAAATCCTTCAAGTAAGGAATAAAACAAAATTATTTTTCATGAAACATGAAATCCACATGATAATCAACACTCTAAGCCAATTAAGCATAAATATGACTCATGAAAATAAAACATGAGTAAACAATAAATGTGAGTGTACAAATAAGATGTGAAGATCATAAGCATGAAAGATATTCAATTAAGCTCAATTAATTCCTTGAAACATGAAAACATGAAAATCATCAAAACTTATTTAATCTTCAAGGCATATGTATGTCTTATACAAACTAAAGTATACATACATATCCAAAACATAACGAGTCCACAAAGATAAATGCATGAAGGCACGTGGCTCAAAAGAATGTATATGTATAACAATAATTTGGATAAAATGGACATATACATGAAGTTAAACATAAACATATGGAAACATGAAATAAATCCAAAAATGAGAATACAAGTTTAACATGTATGAATCATCAAAACTAGACTATACTAGCACATCTAATGGGTTCAAATAAGCATTCAAGCTCAAACATATATAGATTTATTTGTGGCCCACTATATGTATAAGTATGTATCCTAGTCTTAATGAAAACTTAACATTTAAACATCTACTCAAAACATGAAGCATCAAAAACAAGATATAAATGAACATGAAAAATATATCATGATTATTATGTAAATACACATGTTATTAGAGCTATGATTAACATGATAGCTAAACAATGGTGAGAAACACAAAATAATAGTCCATATAAGCATGGGTGTCTCAAATACTATACATGTATGTCAATGGTCTAATAAACATGGTATTTACATGATAATCACTAAACAATAAAACATGCTACAAATAATGAACATGAAAAGCATGCATAAATAAATGGGAGTAAGGATTCGTTACCAAAACCTAGAAGGCAACTCTCCTTGTCTCCAAAACATGGTGGTCTTCACACCAATCCTTCCTTGAAAGTGATGCATTCAAAATGTTTTCCTTTAAGTACGGAACGCATCCACTCCAAGGTACCGCTACTCTCACGTCATGTGAGAGCCCACACCTACATCAAACACACGAGGGGTGGTCTTTGGTACCCATATCTTATTGGGTCCATGGGGTTAGTACCTTCCCTAACCCAAATAAATTTATTTGCTAAATTACAATCACGTAAACGATCAAAGCAAAATTTAGCAAGGTGGTCCTTACGTCCACAATGTGTACAAGTGTACACATGAGCATACATGTGATGGTGTCCGTGAGGAGCATGCGTATGCCGTGGGGGGTGTGCATGCATAATAGATGGAACTTGTTTCTTTCGAAACAAAGTTTCCAAACGTGCATGGCTCTTGGCACATTGGCTCAAAGTGGAGCCCAAACAATCTACACTCTTCTTAAGCAAGGATATATCATTTTCAATTAAAGAAGAAGTATGGCATGCAATAGGTGAAGTGTGTGATACTACCCTAGCATGGCAAACATGTGCATCAATCTTATTTTTCAAAGATACATTTTTCTTAACACAAATATCTAATTCTTTTATAATGAAATCAATTTCCTTTTTCAAGGAATCATTATTTTTTACAACAAAATCAATTTTTGAAGTTAAAACTTTATTATTTTCCAAAACATTGTCACAATCATTTTTATTTTTCAAAAATTCATTTTCCTTTAGAGTAAGGTCTAGTTAAGATCTTAATGAATCCCTTTCATTAGAAATCTCCTCTTTCTCTTGCAAAACAATATCAAGTCTAGAAATCAAATTTTTATTATCATTGTTAAGGCCTAGACTTTTCTTTTCAAAATTTTATATTTTTCAAACAATTTTTCACAAACAATAGAAATCTTTTCATTCAAAGCATTGGCATCCATATAATCATGATCATCAAATGAAGAGCTAGCACTATCTAGTTGAGTATCCGAATGTACCTCAAGGGAGTCATTCCCTTAGATCATATAGCATTGTTGTGGTACGGATTCATCTCCACTAGATTCTTCCTCCGGTTGGATTGGCACTTGAAGCTTGGAGGTGGTGGTTGTAGTTGTCAACATATTCCACACTGCAAATGCGGAATCAAGGTTAGAAGTAAGCATAAGATATTATTTAGGTAGCGTGCTTCTAATGGCCTCTAGGGCTTGTGCATTAGCCCCTATATGCTTGCTATCACTAAGGTAGGATTCTTTGGTAATGGCAAGGTGAACCTTATATCCTAGGGTTTGTAAATAGATGGACATCCTAGTCTTCCAAACAAGAATGTTGGAAGGGTCAAACATAGGTGGGGTCATGAAGTCCATGGATGTAAACTATATGTGTGCAAACAAGCAAATGCAAATGATAGATTAGCAAACAAGGATCTCACTCCTAGATTGTTAAACCTAAAGTATCAGGAGCGTAGGCTCTGATATCAATTGAAAAACACCTAGAGGGGGGTGAATAGGTGTAAATTCTAATCTAGAAACTAAATGCGCTAAATGCGGAAGCTTAAAACAATTTTGCAATCACACTTAATACAACGAACAAGTGTAGCCGAATTCCCCGTGAAGGGCTCTGGACTAATTCCTCTTGATTCCCCTAGATAAGGGTTGAGGTGCTATATGTAGCTCTTGAGGTTAAGTACAAGTGAGGCACACACAAGCAAGCCAAGCATATAAGGATGATAAGCAATATGAAATAATGCAAGGTACAACACAAGCAATATATGATATGAATGAATGAATGAATGATGCTTTGCACAAATGTAAGAGAGAGTTAGAGAAAATAGATCAAACGCAAACACAAAGATATGTTTCGAGGTTCGAGCCCCTAGCTCTACGTCCCCGCCTTCACCGAGAAGGATTTCTAATCCACTAAAGAGTACCGAACTCCTCTCTCAACCTTACAATGCCACCGAGGCAATACAACCACAATCCACCTCTACCGAAGATGGATAAGGCCCGTAGCCAACAACTAAACTCCACCTCACAATAGAGGGAGCAAACACAAACCTCAACCTCTACCAAAGAGGGAGCAACCCAACAATGAAAAGGGTTTTTACAACAAGTGGTTACAAAGACCACAAACTCTCTTTTTCCACTAAACAAGGATCCTAATAGAATAGGATAGAATGATAAGCTCAAGTGAAAAAAACTAGGTGTTTTGGAAAACAAAAACTCAAAGAAATAATCTTGGGAAAACTCTTGAAGATAATGGAAATGAAGAACAAACACAAATCTCCCAAAATTCTATTTTCTTTGATTTTTCCAAAACCTAAAACAAATAAGATGAATCCTTTTTGGCACAAAACTCTTTTGAAAACTTGTTTAAAATAGTAGAGAAAGTCTGGAAATTTTAGCTCTAAAAATCTTGGCCAAAATCCCAAAGAAATAGGATTTATATAGGCCAAACAGAAAACTAGCCGTTAGGCTGATCTGTCAGCCTGACAGGCTTGCGATCGACCGGCCCGGTCGACCGCCAATGGTCATAAATATGACGTTGGACAATCCCGGTCGACCGCCTGGCCGACCGCCCAGATACAGAGAGCAGGGCTCTCTGGTTCGGTCGACCGCTCGATCGACCGCCCAGATACAGAGAGCAAGGCTCTCTGGTCCAGCCGACCGACCGGCCGACCGGCCCTGTGTCTGCCAGACGTGCACAAGGCTGTGCACGTCGGTCGACCGCAACGGTCGACCGGCCCATGGTTCGGTCGACCGCACGGTCGACCGACCTGGCCTGTCAGCTACAGACTGGGTCAGAAACTGGGTCAGAAAAACAGTTAAACATATTTCTAAAAATTCTTTTAAGTCTTGTAAAAATCTCCAAAAATAATTTTATCATTTTGCATTGATATATAAACTTGTGATAAACATTTTAACTCAAATATCAAGCATATGAAACTATTTTTGTGTTTTAACATTTTTACCAAAACCAAAACTAGTATTTTATCAAACTTGGATTTTTCAATAGGAAACACATGAATTGACATATCAAAATAAGTTTGTTTAAGATATGAAGCATGTATGTATATTGAACACATCTAATATACATAAAAACCATTTAAACTTGTTTTGATCAATCTATTCATGAAAATAAATATCGGTTAAACTAAAACCGAAAAACCATAAAACGTGTGTGTTGTGCACTTGAGCATATCAACTATACTAAGCTTTACAAATGGATCTAAAACACACTAAACTAAAACTAGGATACCTAAGTCTTCTTGACGATCTTCTATCTTCAAGCCGACTCGATCCCAAACGTGATCCAGCGAGTGTAAAGGTATGATCTTGATGTTCGGCACTGGAATCACCATGTGAAAGCTTCCAAACTCCTCTTTTTGAAGCAATCACCAACTAATATCTTGCTTAATGATCTAAAACTAAAATCACAAGATTATTAGTAAACATAACTACATGAGTTAATCATCATCAAAACTAGAGAGGAAGGCCTCCGGGCCAACAAAGACTTCATCGGATGTGATACCGGGTGGAGATCATGTAGTCAGGGTTGATACTAAACAGGTTGAAGACATTGATGAGAATGTCGAATTGTTTGCAGTCATTGGAACCAAGGTAAAACCACGCACGTGGATGAAGAATCATGAATCTCAAGCTTGTGACCACGACAAGCTCAAGTTGAAGGCCGTTGTTCTCCATGGCGGTAGTGAGGAGGTTCATATGACTCAGCCAGATAGGTTCGTTGTTGAAGATCTAGGTACAAGTGCTTGAGCTTAATGGAGCTTATTTAATGAACTACGGTTGGCTTATTCTTTTGGGCAAGGTACGTAGGCAGCCGTAAAGGCGCAGCCATTTGGTGATGCAACCCGTATGAGGCTGTTTGGGTTCTCGAGAAGCTGATTGGGATTTCACATAAAGGTGAAAAGTTGTGGCCGATTGGAACTTCACGTAGAGGTGGAGAGACATCACGTACATGTGAAGTGTTGTGGCTAGTTGGACTTCACATAGAGGTGAGGTGTTGTGATCTCGATGAATAGATGATCCTCTAGTGAGAAGACATTTGAGCTTGCATAGGAGGGGTGTGCATCCAGTTGTTGTAGCCGATGATGGTGTTCGGTGTGCTCTACTCAGACTTAGTTGGACCGTCAGCTGAAGACATGTAGACTGGATAGAGCCAGTCAGTTGGAGAGTCATTGTTGGCTCATGGTGGGTTCTTCTTCTTGAGGTCATGAAGTTGCTGAGTGAGAGACACGGTCGTTGGTCGGTTCGTGTGGTAGTTCTCCTAATGTGAAGTGTAGGGAAGGCATGTGTGGTGCATCCTAGTTAATAGTTGAGCTAAAGGTTCCAAGACGAGATCATGTGTCGATTTCGCCGAGATCGTGTGTCGATTTCATCCGGAGCGCTCAAGCCGAGATCGTGTGTCGATTTTGCCAGGTGATAGACTGGAGTTCGTTAGAAATCGGCTCAGATTTGAAAAATCTTTACCGAGGTGGAGAATTGTAGGGAGAGAGGAGATAGAGGAGATGGAAGAAGGTAGCACAAAGAACGGAAGACAAAAGAGCAAGACGACGCATTAAAGCAGGCCAGGTTAGCTCCCGGTCGATCGGTGTGTACAACGTGTACATGAGAATGTTGGTTGACCGCCTGGTCGACTGACTGAAAGCAGGCTGCTCTCTGTTTGGGTCCAGTCAACCGTGGATGAGGTTCGGTCGACCGACAGACGCGTTTTGGCTTTCCTTCCAGGATTCGGATTCCTTTTCTGTTTGGGATCAAATCAAATCAGGGTTTCCTAAAATTCAAAGACTCTGTGACTATAAATAAGGGCTAGAGCCCTCATATATTGTATCCCTGAAAGTTTCCTCAAGTATCCCTCTTGTATTAGTTTGTATTGATTGTTGAATCAATAAAATCTCTCTCCCCTTGCCCCGAGGACGTAGGCACGTTGCCGAACCTCGTTAAATACTGTGTTGATTGCTTTTCTCTATTGTTTCTCTGTTCTTGTAGTGTTGGGTACGTCTCCGGCTGCATCAGTCTCTGCTGGTTGGTGGATTCCTCAGAGAGGTTGTTGTCCTGCGCACAACAATATTCACCAATTATAGGTTCACACGAAGACAATAATCTTATTATCACACTTAGTGAATAAATCACTTATACATTTATACGTATATCACACATGTACACTATTCAACTCTCCTTCCTCCACGAATGAGCATGAAATATAAACACACATGCATCATTTGCACTCTTTTTCCTTCATGAATGAGTATCAAATATAAATACACATGTATCATTCACACTCTCCATCCTTCACGAATGAGTACGAAACATAAACACACATGTACCATTCACACTCTACTTCCTTTACGAATAGATACCATGTCAAACTTATTTGGATTAGAGTCTAAATTAACTGGGCCTACACAAGTCTAATTGGATTTATACACCCGTCTCTACAAGCTTATGTTGTTGACCCAATAAAGAATTGATCAAGCCTAATGGTTTGGGTCTGAACACGTTTCGATTACGCAAAGCCATGAGTATATTTAAATTAAGATGTGGGACTCATCTACACGTGTGGAACTCGTGTATCAATCAAGGGTCTAAATCTATGATGAGTTGAACTAGAATTTATTGATGTTATATATCATGGTTAGGATTTTCTCTCCACCACTAACCATCTATTATGACCTAATCTCTCTCTTGGAGGCCTCTCATTTCCATTGAGGATCAAGAAGAGACTTGGTGGTTGGAGAGAAGAATCCCTCCCTCAACTCTGGCGTTCTCGAGATCGTGCAACCTTTGGCAACCCTTTCGTGATGGAATCAGGTATGCCTAAACCTTCCTTCCATTTGACTTTAGTAAAAAGGCTTTTAGTTTATGCATGGATCTTGTATGGAATAATTATTAGATCCAACTATTGGTATCAGAGCCTCCTCTTTATCGAATCATCGAGATATAAAGTAATTTTTTAATCTCGGTCTATTAAATTCATGAACGGTCTCTTTATTTAATTCAATAAAATTATTTTTTATGTCTCAAATAATTGAATTAAATCAGAGATGGTTGAATGAATTATGTATATATTTTCTGGGATTTTAATCTGTGTGTTTATTTTAGATTTTTTTTTGTTTGAAATTAAAAAAAAAAGATGCAACAACATGCATGCAGGCTTCATATCTTTTTGCATGTTGGCCTTAATTTTGTATGTTGGCTTTGATTTTTGCATGCAGGCCTTGAATTTGCATACCGGCCCTAATTTTTTGCATGCGTGCGTGCATGATGCATGCTCCAGCGCAAAGCCACGGCAAAAAACAAAAGGTTAATGGTTTGGGTTTCCTAATTCAATGGGATTATGAGATTAATTAGGACTAAAATTTAGAGATATAATTTTAATTTAATAAGGAATCTACTCCTAATTAATCTCATATTAAGTTTAAATTTAAATTGTTTAGATTGGTTGAGATTTTAGGGTTGAGATAGAATTCTACTCTATTAAGAAAAATTTGTGGTAGAATTCTAATCAAATAAAGAAACCTAATGTCAATAAATCTCACATAAAACTATACGAGTTTATTCAGTTTATTAAACTCAATCCGTTATAAAAACTCATAGCTTAATCATTGTGGATCGGGTGTAATCTAGACCTAATAAGTACTGTGCACCCCCCTGTTTTGTCAGTAGAAACTTCAATTAGTCGTTATGGGCTCATCTGACCTCTGTTTGGGGCATGTAAATAGCCCTTTTCGAAGTTCTTGATGAGCACTACAATATTACAGTCACTATGTATGACAAAATAGTAGTTAGTTGACATAAAGAAGGCATTGAAGTGTTATTTACCATGCTTATATGTATTTTTACATGTTTCTGCTTCATCAATATTTATTATATTGCTTATATTGTTCTAGCATGATGAATATTGATGTTTATTACCGTTGATAATACACAGATAAAGATATAAACATGTTCAAGTTAAAGAATTTATAAAAGAGCTTATTTAATTGTGTATATAGTTCATGCGGACAATAGCCGGTCCAAAGGAAGACTATTGTATGGCCGAATTATGTACGGTGTCGGATACTTGATGTGAGTAATGCAAGTAGGAGAATCTTAGTGTGTGGTAGTCGATCTAAAAGAAGGTTGTCACACTATAGGTTCATATTGCATTACCCTAATCAACTACTCCGACGGCGGAACAATAATCCAGATGCGTAGATTTGCGTGGCCCATGCGTGTGACAATCAGCTCAAAGGAATGTTGTCATTATGGTCGGGTCATTACAAATATTACATGATCGATATAGATAACTTAAACTTGAAACCAATCCTATAAAGAGACAGTCGGCCCAAAGGAAGGTTGTTCTTTATATAGGACCTAGACTTTAGGGTATCTATATTGTGCCACTTCAGTATTGGCATAAAGTGACAACTTATTCTGAAAGTTTGGCCGGCATCTCTATCGGTGAAACTGGTTGCATTTTCTGAGATTCAATTTTTATGGCTATTACATTAGAATTTTGTTAAATGCAATGTTTTTATTAAATAGATGAGAAATTGTACACTTAAGTAATCTAAATTGAATGATACAAACTTTAAGAAGTGGTAAGACCACGTAAAAGACTGTTCTTGGATTATGGACCTAAACTACATCTTAAGGATTAATGGACTCCTACTATCACTAACAATAATTCAGTTAAAGAAAAGACCAATTATGATAAGTAGGAGAGGTCTTACAAGATATGTCTAATGGTCACAAAACACACTATTCCTATAACTATTAGGGATTCTATGCCTGATAAAATCAGTACTAAGAGTTTTTAAGCTGAAATAGCCGACTGATTTATTAAATCGGATAAAGTTGGGCCAGCATGCATCTTAACAAGCTGATAAATGTGCGCTATAACGGCAAAGTAAACATAAGAGAGTACATTATAGAAATGTCCAATTTTGTTTCTAATTTAAAAGCACTGAAATTGAAAGTCTCTGAAGAGATTCTAGTACAATTAATTCTTATCTCTTTTTCTTACACAATATAACTTTTTTCAAATAATGCTCAAAGGGTAAAATAGAGTCTCATTGAGCTTATCAATCCTGTGTCCGGAAAGAAGAGGAATTGAAATATGCAAATATTGAAAGTGCTCACTTAGCATCCAGGGTAATACTTCTAATAAGAAAAGAAAAAGTACAACTAAAGAGAGGAATATAAATACTACAACAGTTGCTGATCCTAAATGGTAAAAGTACGGGAGAAGAAGCCTAAGGTCATCGCATGCTTCTTCTGTAAAAAAGTAAACCACTCAAGTAGGATTACATAAAGTTTCTGAAAAGACTTTAAGAAGGGTATATCTCATATTTATATTGTTCTGAATTAATTTAGCTTTAGTACAACCCCATACATTGTGGATAGGTAATTCACATAAGCGATTCAATGCGGAACTTCCAAACTCAAAGGAGGCCCAGCCCAGCTGAGGGATACGTATACATGGGTAGTGAAAATAAAGTTGCAGTTGAAGCTATTGGAGTTTGTAGGCTTAGATTATATTCTGATTTTTTTTAATTTTAGATTCAGATGAGACTTTATATGTATCGTCCTTTTAGGCAAAATCATATTTTTATTTCATTATTAGATAGATCTGGTTTTACTGTCACTCTTGATAATGAATTGATTAGTCTACTTTTCAAATCTAAAGTTATTGGTATTATAATTCTAATTGTTGGTTATATAAATTGAAACTTCGTGCTTCATATACTGTATCTTTATATGTAAATAGCCTAGGCACTAAGCGAACATTAATTAAAGAAATGTTAGAAAGTTTGGTGCTAGACGGAGTTCATGTGTCTTGGATTTAGTATATATAGACATTTGTGGTTCATTCCCTATAGCTTTTTGGTATGGTCACAAATATTTCATCATTCTTATAGACGATTACTCTCGTTACGGGTACCTATACTTGATTCATGAGAAATCCCAATCACCAGACATGTTTAAAATTTATAATGCTGAAGTTGAAAACCAACATAATAGAAAGATTAAAGCCGTTAGATCTGACGTAGTGTTGAGTACTATGGCAAATACGACGGATCAGGTAGATGTCGAGGACCTTTTGCTAATTTTCTGAAAGAGTGTGGTATTATAGCCCAGTACACCATGTGAGGGACACTTTGTCAAAATGGTGTTACTGAGAGACGAAATCACATACTAAAAGACATGGTTAGGAGTATGATAGGTCACACTACTGTACCATACTCATCATAAAGTGAAGCCTTAAAGAAGGTTTTCTACCTCCTTAATGGAGTACATAGTAAAACAGTAACTAAAACACCATATGAGTTATGAATCGAGAAATCTCCCAGTATTAGACATCTTCATGTTTGGGATTGTCCAGCGGAAGCTTGGCTATATATATACCATATGAGAGGTAGTTGGACTCAAGAACTGTTCGCTGTTTATTTGTAGGGTATTCTACAAGATTTAGAGATTTTAGGTTTTATTGTCCCTCCACTAAGAACATAAAGACAGATAATGCTAAATTTATTAAGAATATTCAGAACAATGGGAATAAACTACGTAAGGATTTTATATTTAAGAAAGAACATATTGTTATAGCCCATGACAACTGTTCCAAATAATGTTGTATCAGAATGAAAATACAGTTGTATCCTTATTAGGTACAAATACAGTTCATCCTGAAGTAGATCCTGTTGATGAGGTAGAAGCTGAACTCTCAACCACAAGTGCCTAGAAGAATAACTAGGGAGAGCAAATGACTATATAGTTTATCTCCAAGAGCATGAGTTTGACATAGGGCTAGAGGATGACCCCGCATCCTTAAATGATGTTAAATTCAGTATTCACTCCACTAAGTGGTCAAATGCCATAAAAGATGAGTTAAAATCCATGAAGGACAACGATGTTTAGAGTTGCTTAAAAGAAACTGATTGGTTGTAAATGGATGTTCAAAACCAAGCGAGATTCGAAAGGCAACGTCGAAAGATATAAGTCTTGTCAAAAAGGGAGTCACTCAAACAGAAGGCATGAATATAAGGAGACTTTCTTCCCATTTTTCATGAAATTTTTTTAGAATTATCATGGCAATAGTGGCCCACTTTGACCTGGAGTTACACAAATAAATATCAAGATTGTTTTCTTTAATGGTGACATTGAGGAAGAAATCTATATGGTGCAATCAGACAATTTTGAAGCCAAAGGTTTGTAATATTTAGTTGCAAATTAAAGAAATCTATTTATAGTCTAAAGCAAGCATCTCGTCTATAGCATTTGAAATTTGATCATGTAATATCCAATTTTAGTTTTAAGGAGAATGTATAAGATTAATGCATTTACTATAAATTTAAAAAGAGTAGACTTATATTTCTTGTGCTATATGTGGATGCCATTTTACTAGCAAGTAAAGATATAGCTCTTTTACTTGAAACCAAAAAATTTCTCTCAAAGAATTTTGAGATGAAAGATCTTGGAGACTTTTCGTTTGTGATAGCCATCCAGATTCAATGTGACAAGAAATGTGAAATATTAGGTTTACCACAAAAGGCTTATATTGATAAGGTGTTATATAGATGTGGCATGAAGAATTGCTCTAGGGGAAATAAGTTGAGTCTACTCTAATGTCCCAAGAATGACCTACAGAAAGAGTAAATAAAAGACATTCTATGTGCATTGAAGAATGGAAGTCTAAAGTATGCTCAAGTTTATACCCATCTAGGCATAGCATTTACCATTGAGAAATTTGGCAGATACTTGATCAATCTTGGGATTGATCACTAGAATACTGCCAAGAAGGTAATGCGATATCTATGAAAGACTAAATAAAATCTGATCAGTTGCAACTGATTGGATATATAGATTCAGATTATGCTGGATGTATCGACAAAAGGTGTAATACCGCGCTCCCAGAATAGGTACTTAGTTGCGCATTCGTATTTTTTGATCGTATTATTTTGATTTGCTTCCTGTATTTGTTTCGTATTATGAATTATTTATATGATCATTTTGTTGTAGATCTGGATTCATGAACTCAGAGTCAGCCCTAATCTGAACCGAGAACCCGATCTTAGAGTATGGCTCGATTTGGTCTTTTTGCTATTCTGATTTGACCAATTTTAGTTTCAAACATTATTTTTTAATATTTTAGATTTTCTATGATTTTCTGAAATTTTCCTGAATTAAGTTGTAAATCTTCAAAACAGGTATCGACCAGTGCTGCTGACCGATTCTCGAATTTTAATTTATAATAGAGTTGAATTTATTGATTCTGCTTTCGTATTATTTTTAAAATCATATTTTCTATCTACATGTATTTTCTGAGATTTTTCAGAATTTATCAAAATCCGACAGACCCGCCGTAAATCGGTATCGATGGTAGATTTTAGTTTTTATTTTGAAAACGGGATTAAAACTTTAAAATCTGATTTAACCAAACATCTTAAAATAATATTTATTATTTTTGAGAATTTTTGGGAAACTTTTTGAGTTACTTCATTTTTCAGACTTTTCCGGAGTTTTCGCTGTTTTCCCAAACACCGGAATTTTATCCTGATATTTTACTTTTCTCTTTTTTCATTTTCACTCTCCTCCTTAGACACGAGGATCACCAGATGCAGATCTGATCTTTAATGAAGATATTTCCATTCTACATTTAATGCACTTCAGATCAACTCTGATCAAGTTATCATGACTTTTCTCCTTTCTGTTAAATGCAACATTCGTGTTTTCTCTGGACGTAGATTTCATCCTCACGTCTGGGCAATTTCCAGATACTGATTTTTATTTTATGAGACGCGGGTCTCTTTTTTAATGAGACACAGCTCTCATTTAATGGGAATGACAATTTCGTAATAATCAAACTTCCCCTTTATATATATACACTTCTTTTCTTCTCTCTTTCATTATTTTTCCTCCTCCTTCTTTCCTCCAACAGAGAACGAACCAGCAGCCCAACAGGGCCGTGCTACCTCCTTGGCCGGCCACCATCTCTGCCACCAACTCTTCCACCTTTCTTTCCTCCATCTCCTCCTCCATTCTAAAAACAACACCACCACCACCACCCACACCACCTTCTTCTTCTTCTTTTCCAGCAAGAAACCCACTTCCACCATTAGCTTCTCCACTATTTCCACCACCATCTACACCACCTTGGTCACCACCAACCACGCCATCTTCCTCTCCTCGGCGTGCTCTTTCCAACGGACCTACTCGTCGCTCTCCGAAACACCATTTTTAAAACTCTGAAATTCCAAATTTAACTAGACTTGCACCCTTGGCTTGGGTTTGGGCTGCCCTCATGGGAGCCGGCCCTTGGCGCCGGCCACCTCGGCCGCGGCGAGGCCTGGCCGGCCACAGCCGACCATCCTCCCCTTTCCTTCTTCTTTCTTTTCTTTCCTTTCCTTCTTTTTTCCTCTCTTTTCTTTCTTTTTCCTTTCCTTTCCTTTTTCATTCCTTCCCTGTTTTTCTCTCAAACTCTGCGTCTCCCTTTTCCTCCCAACCCTGCGTTTTCCTCTCTCTTTTCTTCACTCTCGCGTCTCTCTACATCTGGGCTACCAATGGATTGGGTAATGCTAGATGCATTGGTGCTTACTGTTGCCCTTTGTTTTCATGGCCTCTTTTTAACTCCTTTGGCAAGAATGATTCCTTCTCTCTGTTCACTCCCTAACTCTCTCATCTCCCTGTCTCTCTCTCTTTATCTGATGTTAATTGCTAGACGCGAAGCTCACCCCCGTGTCCAGGAACTTCCTTAACGTGATCTTAGTGTTCTTGACATCTGTATAACGCGACCTTCGCGTTCTTGTATCAACGCGACACGGAGATCATGCCCGCGTCTGTGTTCTTCTCGTGTTATGGCTTAAATGCGGGTCTCGAACCCCGCATTTGTGGCATCTATGCAACGCGACCCCGCGTCTGCAACACACGCATCTCACTCTCAACACTGCGTCCCCTGTACACAGACTCTCCCCCTGTATTCTCTCTCCCTTTGCACTGTCTCTCTATAGACTTCTCTCCCTCTCTCTTTCTCTCTCCTCTCTCTCACTCTCTTTCTCTCTCTTGATTTTCTTCTCTCTCTATCACTTTCTCTTTGAACGCATATTCGCGTTGCTTACTTGAATTCTGGAGATCAGGAATTTTACAGTATTTTTTGTATTTAGGTGAGTGTTCTCGCTTTCCTTTTGGACTTCCCCGCTCTGTCGGGTCGACTTGTATTGTCTTATGCATTTGTATCTGAAACTAACTCCTTCTACAGGTACCCTTACCTTCGGGCCTAACCTTCGGGTACAACCACTGAGGTTTTAAAGTCCTCTAGACTTTCTCTATGTTATGCCTGGTAGGCAGACCTAGCGTCAACTGATTGTAGTGAAAAGTGCATTTTTATCATCATATTTACCATCACATTTTCATATTTATTCATTTAATTCTGCACATTTATTAATATTTTGTAATTTATTATGTGCAGGCCTCGAATTATTGTTTTAACAATAAATAAAGCTTAAAGAGCCCAAAAGCCCAGATCCAAGCCCATATTTGAAGCCCAAGAGTCAAAGTGCAAAGATCAGATTGTCAAAGTGCAAATATATAAGGGCTAAAGTTGCAATTATTGAAGATGAGGGAAGGATAGAATTCTACCCAACCCTAAACTCTTGCAGGATGAGCATAAAAGCCAAAGATGAGAAGGAAATTCGTTTAAAAGAGATTGGGAGAATACAAAATCTAGATAACTTGATTTCCAAGTTATATCTATATCCCAATTTAGAGTCAGGATCGAACTTCTAGAAGCAGGCGCTCAGATGGACGGACCAGGAGAGGCCACGCGCCAAAGCGCGTGGCCAGAAGCCACTAAAGTGCCGCGGACTCGCGGCAAAAGCGCGGCATTCTGGATGAGTTAGAATCCCAGATTTCGTGGGTAAGTTCATCCAAGACTCCTCTGCCTTCTGCACCTATAAATATCTCCTGCAGTGCAACGTACAGAGCGTCCAGAGAAGAGCCAAGGGCCAAAGTTAGGGTTTTTAGGTTTTCTTTCCACCTATGTATATTTTTTATTCTTTTTGTAAAAGCTGAGATGAGATGATGTATTCATGGAGGAAGGGATCTGCTTATACTGATGGTGACAGTCGGTGTAAGTGTTATTTTTCCACCATTGTTTAATAATCGAATCAAGGTTTGTTTTATTTTATTCTTGTATTATTCTAGTTTCTTTTATTCTTATTTTAATCTTGTATCTACTTTCTTCTATTTGTTCTCTAATGTCTTGCCCACCATGAGATCCAACTGCTTCGAGAATACCTAGCCGAAGAAGGAACCTTGACGGCCCAATGGCGATGAACAGGTCTTCATAGCTTGTTTTTCATTTCGTAGAGTAGATTAAGAAGGCGGTCGATCCCATAAGCCGTGCTTGTACACTTCCAAGAAAAGGGAAATCATCGCAACGGTTCAAACGGCAAGCAGACTAAAGAGATAAGTTTTCTTTCTTTTTCTTTTCTTTTCTTTTGTGTAGATTAAATACAACTCATCTCCATATTCTTTTCTACCACCCATTGTAAATACCACTTCCTTTCTAACTTAACAAATAAAAATAAAAACTTTAGAGAAACTTGCTTAACGCTTCCATCGCAGTCCCTCCCTGAGGATCACGACCCGCATAGCCCTGCTACCGCGGATTAGAACTGAGAACCTCACACTATTATTTCCAAAATCTAATATCCTTATTTTTGTGTGCAGGAAAACTCAGTCAACAAATTGGCGCCGTTGCCGGGAGGGACGGTAAGTTTATCTCTAAAACAAAAATTTAATTTTTAACTAATTCTTTATTCTTTTCTGTTTGCAGGTTTGGAGAACAGGAAACAGAAACATAGCAGCAGCAGTGGACATATTGCTATTCTGTGCCTCTGCCCTCGAAGGCAGAGCACCAGAACCCACTATTTTGCCGCGGATCCGCGGCCAGAGCCGCGGAAACGCGGGCAACAGTGGTGAATTACTGATCCAATTTTTTTGCAGGGTGCTTCAAGTTAAAAATTCTGCTTTCTGCTCTGTTCTGATTTATTCTGTGATATACCTGTAAATTGCTAATAATTCAACAGTAAATTATTGGTTGTTAAAAATAAAATTTGATTAGACATTTGCATATTAGGCACGTGTCTTTTCAATTATTTTTATTTACTGTTGAAGAGTGCTGGAGACGCAAGGTACGTACGCATTGCATGTAGAATAGGATTCATCTCTTGGTGATCTTCTGCTTTGAGTGATTCTTATCTATTTATCTTGTACACTTGCACTAATTCATCTTAAGGGCATAACCCATAAATAAGATAAAGTGGGGATTTCATCACCCTTCCTTAGCCCAAAAATCATATCCTAAGTACTCACTAACCCAAGCCTAACATAAAAATTAGTAGACGTTGGCCCTAGGGACATCTCGGACTCAATAGGAGATTATCCTAAGGGGGAACAGTGCTGGAAGTTGACTCTTGCCAAATCAGTGTCTAGGAAAGGGATTGAGGGCCGAAAGCCCGAAGATTGGTGGTTATTTAATTAAGGAACGTCTTTGACGGAAAACCTCCCACCACTCTTGCCCTGACCTGACTGATTAACTCGTGGTCAAAGTCTGCACCCGACCTCCCGTGGACAGTCTAACCAGTTAGGAGTCGTCAGGTCATAGGTCTACCCTAACTTAGGTTAGAATTTTTCTTTTTTTTTGTTTATTTGTTTGTTTTGTTTGTGTTGGTGTGATATGGCATATAATAATAATTCCAATTTTAATCCATATTACACACCTAACTATTATTCGGATATTACCAACCCGGCATATCATAACTTGACCAATCTAGTGTGCCGAATGGTCTTATCCGAATGAATATAACTCACACCCCCATCTTATGACTATAATTTCCATAATAATTTCAACTCGTCACAGAGTTCATGGGGTTTCGAGTCCCCCGAGTCTAATTATCAACCAAATTGTCCTTCATATCCATCTAGTCCACATTCTTTCAATGATTCATACTCAGATCCCCCATTCAGAATAGAAATCCATCTATCTTGGAAATGATGAGTATGAATGAGTCCAAGAAAAAATCACCATCAATCTTAGACATGATGATGCGTGAGTCCACCGACTCACAACTTCATCACGATTACCCTTCCTATTTTCAGTCCAATCAGAACAAGATGCACCTATCGACTATGAAGGGATGCTTGCTGCCATGACTCAGGCTAGATTAGCCCGTGATCATGACATAGATTTGATGGTTCAATCTTTACGTTCTCACAGTTCGGCCATTTCTGCTTTCATTGACCACTCTCTTAGAGCCGACGAACCAAGTTGCTTTGGACAACAAGATTCTATTTCAGTGCCATCATTAGAACTTGCCGAAACTCAATTCTTGATAATTTGGCAAGTTTTTCCTTTCCTGAAATAGAACTTGAGGATGAATATGATCATGATCCCCAACTTGATGATTCAATTTTATTTCCTGATCCAATAATGACTCCAGTGTCTCCACCTGATTTCACTTTTTCCGAGTCAACATTGGATCCTATTCTAATTCATAATGAAATTGAATCACCTATTCTTAATGATCATATTGAACTTGACCAATTGTGCAATCTTGAAAATCCTATGGATAAATTGGCAAGTTCTTTTTATTACATTGAACCCAATGAGATATGTGACCTAGATTCTCAAATCTATAATCAAGTTCAAATTCCTGAATCATTATTGACTCCTGTTTTGTTACCTGAATTAGGTAATATTTTAGAGTCAGTTTTGATTCCCACACCTATCATTGCTGAACTTGAATCACCACCATTGAGTCACATTCCATTGTGGGAAGATGATTGTGGACTTGAGCTTCAACTTATTGATTTGGACCCACTTCCTGAACTTAGCCCGACTCCTGAACCATTACTTGATTTGAGTTTCTTTCCTGAGTCGGTATTCGTTCCCGTACTTCCCATGTCCAAGTCAATCATTCCATCTTTCCATACTCCATTTTGGGACAAGGAGGTTGACACAATTAACTCTGAAATTTATTATGAAATTTGGAAATTTGATGGGGTGGAAATTCTAAAAAATGATTGTACATATATTTTAGTGGGTTATGTAAGGAAAATTTCTGGTGGTTTCCACCAATTATTACGTTATCTTGTTTGGGCCGCATTTCGTGGACCAATTAGACCACCTCCGGAACCACCACCCTAAGGTAACTTCCGCCTTCCCTTGTTCTGTTTCATGCATATATGCATTCATTCATACATTGAGGACAATGCATGAGATAAGTGTGGGGGTGGGCTTTACTAACATACTAACATAGGTAGAAACTAACAAAAATTTGCTTAAAAAAAAAAAAAAATCTGAAAAAAAAATTTAAAAAAAAAAATGTTATAAAAAGGACAATATTTTGACTTATTTTTTTGAAAGAAATCTAAGTTAGTTTTAAGGATTAGGAAATCATGATTAGGATTTCTAAAAACTTGGTCAAAATAAATAAATTGTTTAATTTTTAGGTATAGGAGAGAAATTGAATAAATAATTAGTCTTGATTTTTACCTTAATGAAATGTGCATACCAAATGCATATCTAGGATTCTAAGACAAAGACCTTGTGCCTCATAAAAAAAAAAAAGAAAAAAAAAAGAAAAAAAAATCACCAATTAAGCTGATACATGTGCCTCAAGAAGCATAAGTATTCATGCCTAAAGGTGAGTAAATAAAATAAAGTCCTTAGTTTTGGGGCCTAGTTCACTTGAATTTGAGTCCGCGGGGTGTTTTCTCACCTGGTGCCCTAAAGCCAACCGGTTTGGGAGTCATCGACTTTAAGTTCGTTACATGGGTGGATTAGAAAGCCTAAGAAAATTAAGGAAAAATTACTTATATATGTATTAACACATCTAAGAGTCAATTAGTTAGGTATGAGGGCCTCAAGAAGCCTTGATGCTTACACGAAAAAAAATTAGATGAGTTATACATATTAAAAATAAATAAAAAAAAGGAAGAGAAAAAAATTAAAGAGGCATGAGAGTCCAAGTTAAAGAATTCCTAGCCAAGTTACAAGGATGCATATGATTTTTGGTAACGAAAAAGACTATATTAGAAATTCAATTTTAATTCTTACCTAAAATGGAAAACAATTAACTTTATTAAGACTAAGTTTAAAGAATGAATAAAAATGAGGATCCTAAATCTTATAGACTACTTAGTCTCTTCAATAATAATTCAAATATTTTCCTTTTTATGGATTTTGTGGGTGTAATCGCTGAAAACCCTCACGAGACAACACTCGTTCTCTAGGGTAACCTAGAGGTTTAACGGCTTGTTGCACGTGCTAAGTGCAATCGTGATTCCTACGAAAGTGAGTTAGGTTAGATTAACTTTTTCTTTTTCTTTGTTTTTACTCGAGGACGAGCAAAAAGATAAGTGTGGGGGTGTGATTGGTAGTGAAAAGTGCATTTTTATCATCATATTTACCATCACATTTTCATATTTATTCATTTAATTCTGCACATTTATTAATATTTTGTAATTTATTATGTGCAGGCCTCGAATTATTGTTTTAACACTAAATAAAGCTTAAAGAGCCCAAAAGCCCAGATCCAAGCCCATATTTGAAGCCCAAGAGTCAAAGTGCAAAGATCAGATTGTCAAAGTGCAAATATATAAGGGCTAAAGTTGCAATTATTGAAGATGAGGGAAGGATAGAATTCTACCCAACCCTAAACTCTTGCAGGATGAGCATAAAAGCCAAAGATGAGAAGGAAATTCGTTTAAAAGAGATTGGGAGAATACAAAATCTAGATAACTTGATTTCAAGTTATATCTATATCCCAATATTTAGAGTCAGGATCGAACTTCTAGAAGCAGGCGCCCAGATGGACGGACCAGGAGAGGCCACGCGCCAAAGCGCGTGGCCAGAAGCCACTAAAGTGCCGCGGACTCGCGGCAAAAGCGCGGCATTCTGGATGACTTAGAATCCCAGATTTCGTGGGCAAGTTCATCCAGGACTCCTCTGCCTTCTGCACCTATAAATATCTCCTGCAGTGCAACGTACAGAGCGTCCAGAGAAGAGCCAAGGGCCAAAGTTAGGGTTTTTAGGTTTTCTTTCCACCTATGTATATTTTTTTATTTTTTGTAAAAGCTGAGATGAGATGATGTATTCATGGAGGAAGGGATCTGCTGTACTGATGGTGACAGTCGGTGTAAGTGTTATTTTTCCACCATTGTTTAATAATCGAATCAAGGTTTGTTTTATTTTATTCTTGTATTATTCTAGTTTCTTTTATTCTTATTTTAATCTTGTATTACTTTCTTCTATTTGTTCTCTAATGTCTTGCCCACCATGAGATCCAACTGCTTCGAGAATACCTAGCCGAAGAAGGAACCTTGACGGCCCAATGGCGATGAACAGGTCTTCATAGCTTGTTTTTCATTTCGTAGAGTAGATTAAGAAGGCGGACGATCCCATAAGCCGTGCTTGTACACCTTCCAAGAAAAGGGAAATCATCGCAACGGTTCAAACGGCAAGCAGACTAAAGAGATAAGTTTTCTTTCTTTTTCTTTTCTTTTCTTTTTGTAGATTAAATACAACTCATCTCCATATTCTTTTCTACCACCCATTGTAAATACCACTTCTTTCTAACTTAACAAATAAAAATAAAAACTTTAGAGAAACTTGCTTAACGCTTCCATCGCAGTCCCTCCCTGAGGATCACGACCCGCATAGCCCTGCTACCGCGGATTAGAACTGAGAACCTCACACTATTATTTCCAAAATCTAATATCCTTATTTTGTGTGTGCAGGAAAACTCAGTCAACATCAACACTTTACCACTTACTTCATTCTAGCGTAGTTATCCCGTGAGCGGTATTATGGCGTTCATACGCTTACTGCGACACGTGTGTCTAGCTACGCTACGAGCGGTAACCTCGCCGAGCGTGATAGCATTTAGTGTTGCACATTAGCTTCACTCCAGCCCCGCTTAGCTCCGCTTGGATGATTGCTTGCTTACTGAATTACTTACCTGCCAGTTTATCAATTCTTCTATTAATGGTTGTGAAGAGTTCGAAATCTTACTTATATTGTTTTTTCCTGAAAATGCATGATTTTCTGGCATTTGTACCGATCCTTTGTATCAGTACGGTTTTCCTGTATCGCTTGACATGCTTTCGCTTGATGTGCTTGCATATACTATGTTGTCTCTTGTCACCTGCCTGATATCACCCTCATGTCATGTTACCACCTGACACCCTACATGCTACTACTTGACACTTGCTTCTTCCTATGACATGACTTATCACCTGCCTTCTGACATATTGATACCTGATCTGTGATTATCACATTTACGGGAATATTATACTTGTTATCCTGTATCACATACAATGACTTGAATCTTGTACTTGTTACCCTATATTATATATACAGTGACCTGAATCTATAGTACTCATATACTCCCGAATTCCTGATCATGTCTTGCACCTGTTATTCCCGTAAATTGATAATTACATAATAAATCATAAAAAGGAACAACTTACATCGGGTCGGAGAAACTTGCGGCTATCAATATATGTTTGTGTTTACAGTGGCCCTAGGTATGTTGTGCAACTAAATTTCCGGTCGACTTGTGGTTCTCCACGCGACTGAGGAGAGTGCTGGCTCCTCCTTCCTGGTACCATCTTGATAAAGGGCATCCTATAAGACCCTCCTGTAGGCCTTGCAGCCGGTTCCATACACCAGCAATAGAACTGAAAAACACCTAGAGGGGGGTGAATAGGTGTAAATGCTAATCTAGAAACTAAATACGCTAAATGCGGAAGCTAAGAACAATTTTGCAATCTCACTTAGTACAACACACAAGTGTAGCCGAATTCCCCGTGAAGGGCTCTGGACTAACCCCTCTTGATTCCCCTAGATATGGGTTGAGGTGCTATATGAAGCTCTTGTGGTTAAGTACAAGTGAGGCACACACAAACAAGCCAAGCATATAAGGATGATAAGCAATATGAAATAATGCAAGGCAACACAAGCAATATGAATGATATAAATGAAGAATGATGCTTTGCACAAATGAAAGAGAGAGAGGGTTAAGAGGTAATGGATCAAACGCAAACACAAAGATATGTTTCGAGGTTCGAGCCCCTAGCTCTACGTCCTGCCTTCACCGAGAAGGATTTCTAATCCACTAAAGGAGTACCGAACTCCTCTCTCAACCTTACAATGCCACCGAGGCAAAACAACCACAAATCCACCTCTACCGAAGAGGGATAAGGCCCGTAGCCAACAACCAAACTCCACCTCACAATAGAGGGAGCAAACACAAACCCCAACCTCTACCAAAGAGGGAGCAACCCATTAAGAATAAGGGTTTTTATAACAAGTGGTATGTCTCAACCACAAACCTCTTTCCTTTTTCCACTAAACAAGATCCTAATAGAATAGGATAGAAGATAAGCTCAAGTGTGGAAAACAAGTGTTTTGATCAAAGAAATTCTCTTGGGAAAACACCAAAAATGATATAGAAATTTTAGCTCAAAAATAATTCCCAAAACCTGATTTCTTTGAAATAAAACAAAACACTTAAAAACAAACAAGATTGATCTTTTGGCTCTTTAAACACTTTGAAAACTTATTTTTAAAACCAGAGAATGGGGAAATTTTTGCTCTAGAAAATCTTAGCCAAAATCCCAAAGAAATGGGGTTTATATAGGCCAAACAGAAAACTAGCAGTTAGGCTGATCTGACAGCCTGACAGACTTGCGGTAGACCGTCCGGTCGACCGCCAACGGTCAGAAATATGACCGTTTGAGCAAACCGGTCAACCACCCGGTCGACCGCCCAGATACAGAGAGTAGGGCTCTCTGATCCGGTCGACCGCCAGGTCGACCGCCCAGATATAGAGAGCAAAGCTCTCTGGTCCGGTCGACCGACCGGCCGACCGGCCCTGTGTCTGCCAGACGTGCATAAGACTGTGCACGTCGGTCGACCACTACGGTCGACCGGCCCATGGTTCGGTCAACCGTGCGGTCGACCGACCTGGCCTGTCAGTCACAGTCTGGGTCAGAAACTGGGTCAGAAAAACAGTTAAACATATTTTTAAAATTCTTTTAAGTATTGTAGAAATCCCCAAAAATAGTTTTATCATTTTGCATTGATATATAAACTTGTGATAAACATTTCAACTCAAATATCAAGCATATGAAACCATTTTTGTGTTTTATCATTTTACCAAAAACCAAAACTTGTATTTTATCAAACTTGGATTTTCAATAGGAAATCTGATTTTTTTCTAAAACACATGAATAGACATATCAAAATAAGTTTGTTTAAGATATGAAGCAGGTATGTATATAGAGCACATCTAATATACATAAAAACAAAGTAAACTTGTTTTGATCTAAACTATTCATGGAAATCAAAATCCATAAAAAATGTGTGTTGTGCACTTGAGCATATCAACTATTCTTATCTTTACAAATGGATCTAAAACACACAAACCTAAACTAGGATACCTAAGTCTTCTTGATGATCTTCAATCTTCAAGCCGACTCGATCCCAAACGTGATCCACCGAGTGCAAAGGTATGATCTTGATGCTCGGGCACTGGAATCACCATGTGAAAGCTTCCAAACTCCTCTTTTTGAAGCAATCACCAACTAATATCTTGTTACATGATCTGAAACTAAAATCACAAGATTATTAGTAAACATAACTACATGAGTTAATCATCATCAAAACTAGAGAGGAAGGCCTCCGGGCCAACAAAAACGTCCTAGACCGTGGTCCCGGGCATGTAAGGGACCCACTGTAAACATTGTTCGTTGATACCCCCATTGGTTTCCAATAATAACCTTGCTTTACTCAGATGTGGATATATGTGTGTTGGTATGCTTGTTCACATATCTAGACATCTGGGTAAGACGAGTAATGATAATAATAATAAAAGATGCCAGCTAAGAATCCGTTGTATGCTTGCCGAGTTTGTTTTCATCGGGTTTTACATCGGATTTCCAGTTTATAACCATTTTTATATATAACTGCTTACATCCTGCTTTATCACTTGTGTTCGATACTACCAGTCTCCTGCTCTTATCTTATCATACTATGAGTATTCCCTACTTGATATCATTGACTGTATATCTACTTGATCCTGCATGCTTATGCCCAGACACGGTTTTCAGTGCATGTTTATGATTCAGATTTATCGATACACGTGTGCTTATCTCAGCACGCCATCTGTCTTTCGCATCACCACTCGCCGGGGTCTGACTCCTCTGGATCTTCATGTCCAAGTCTTGAAGTTTGAAGCGTGTGAATTCTCCCAGTTGCTGATCAGAGTGGCGCAGTTGAAGCGTGGATCCCCAATAGACCGTCTGAAGCCCCATCCTTCCAGGCCCCCTGCTCAGCTCTAGAGTTTTCCTGTTATAACTCATGAGCGCCTTGTACTGTTTATACTTGTACATTTCCTTGTATTCTCGCATTTGTACCTATCGATGATGTAACATTCTTGTAATATTGTGTCACATCTGATGATAACTTTATAACTGTACTCATATGTTGGAATGTATAATGCACCACTTGCTTCCGTACTCTGATTCTTGCCTGTACTGATGCTTAGCGTATATACGTGAGGGTATTTTCAACCTGAGTATATACATCGCAGTAACGTCTCTGTACCCGTAGGATCGGGGCGTTACAGGGTAGTATCAGAGCCTAGGCTCTCACATCTCAGTACAACCAGTCGGCAAATTAATAGTAAAGAAATTTGTAACTGAAATGCATGAGTCGTGGTTATACAATCCAACTACAAGTACAAAGTTATCCATTCTCTCTTGATAATCTACCCTTGAATTCTGAAGTTCTCCCATCCTTTCATACTTCAGTTTCTCATTATTCTTGGACCAATTCAGACATGAAAAGACGGGGAAATCATAATGGTTCTGGTTTTTCTTAGGGTGGCCCTAATGGAGGAAGTGTTGATTTGAGACGATTTCTGCAAAATATGATGAAAAACTAATAGGAACAGACGAAGATCCTGCACCAAAGATTATTGGTTGCACTCAGGAAATTACAGCGGCAATCTTTTCGGGCATAGAGAAGCCCTGGATGCATAGCAGTGACTGGTAAACACGACAGATCCTCTGAAGGCAATTCAAATCCCTGACGAGAACCAAGTGAAAGTGACCAAGATTCAGTTGAAAGATGTGGCAAGAACGTGGTGGTTGGTGGAAGTAGTGAGACTGAAAAAGCCCATCACTTGGGACCAATTCTCGAAGGATTTCTATGAGAAGGTTCTTCTCTATAATAGCTCAGAAAGAAATGAAAGAATAATTTATCAAATTACAGTAAGAAGATTGAATTGTAGATAAGTACACTGCAAAATTCCTAAGGCATAATCAGTTGGTGTCGTACATGGTGGCTGACAAGGAGAACCGAGCAAGTAATATTTTAGTGAGAACTGAAGATGAGAATCAAGATGTTTCTTATTCCCAAGCAGCCCAAGAAGTATTCTCAAGTTTTTTGCCATCGTTCGGGAAGTAGAACAGACCCGGAGAAGAAAGATCAGGATGTGATGCTGTTTTTGGCAGAAGTGCGGTCGACTGCCAATGGCTAGAAAACTAGCTATTAGAGCCAGCGGTCGACCGCCCAGTCGATCGTCCAGAGCAGACTTTTCTGCTCGGCTCAACTGGCGATCGATCAGCCTGTCGACCGTCCAGCTCAACTGCCTAACGGTCGATCGCTCGATCGACTGTGTGCATAAGCCAATGCTTATGTGCACGCCCTGTTGACCGTGTACACAAGCAGTTGGCTTGTAGCACGCCCCGATCGACTGCCCGATCGATCGGCCTAGGCCAAAACACCACATTTTGTTATTTTAAAAATCTTTTTAAAATCAAACTAAATTTCTATAAAATCTGTAAAAAATAAGTTCTTATAACAATAGAGTAAAAATATGTGGGATTAAAATCAACACATACTACAAATGTGTGAACTTTTTTTTGAGATTTGAATTACAATTTTGAAATAAAAACCATATTTTCTAAAACAATAAACTTTAAATTGAAAGATAAGTTTTTTCAAGACTTGTATAAATACAAAACAAGTTAAGAAAATTCTTTTGAAGCACCAATGTGTATGGATAAAATCCAATGCACATATAAAACAGTATGAATTTGTTTTTGAGAATTTCGTTTCACAAAACCAAAACACAAACTTAGTTAATCGAAACGGGTGAAACCAAAAGTTTTGAGTTTTGATCTTTGAAAAGTAATATCAAACTTTTGTGTGTGTATAAGCTTGAGCAATCAAGTCTAATCTAAACTTAAAAAAAAAAATCTAAATATCCTTACAAGCTGTTTTCTTTCTTTTTATGATCTTCTTTCTTCATCTTGATTCGATCAAAATTGAATCCTTAGAGCTAGACTTCTTCTTGAGTTCTTGATATGTTTCTTGTGCTTGAGCTCTTGAATCAACACGTGCTACATTCAAACCTTGAGTTTGAGTTTTTTGAAGAAGCTAAACACTGAATTAAGATCTTCATTAATATCTGAAACTTAAATAACACAAGATCATTAATACTATAATTACATGAGTTAATCATTATCAAAACTAGAGTGGTGGATCTTTGGACCAACAATCTCCTCTTTTTTTATGATGATAAAACCCATGAAGTTATACATACATGGATTAGTGAAAAGCTTTATAAAAGCTCCCCTTAACTCATGCATAGCTAATAATTAACAAGATATTCAATAAAAGCTCAATACACATCAAACATAAGTACTTAAATTTCTCTTTCCCTAAAACATGTTTGCATAAACATCTCTCCCTTTTTTGTCACTTCATCAAAAAGGTTAAAGAAAACAAATTAGTTATATGTGATAAATGCATGACAAGGAGAGACCGTTAAGTTAACTCCTCTTGCATATAAGTGTTATATGTAGAAGGGAGGACTAAACCTTAAACTACATAGACATAATATGCAATGTATAGACGGAGATTTTAAACTTTTCCTGCACACGTGTATAATATAGAGGAGAGAGGTCAGGCTTTTTTTACACAATACACTCAGCATAAATCTATATATAAAAGAGACGTCAAGTTAGCTCCTCTTCCATATAAGCAATAAATATAAAAAATGACAGATACCAAATGTAATCTTAAATACTAATTGTAAACAAACATGATTAAGAATAAATACCAGTTATAAATTTAAAACCTATTGAACCAATTGCAATTTTTTTTAGATAAACCAATGCAAACATACAAAAGATATTGATATCAACTGAAATATATTGATACCAAGCAATTGAAATCTTAAAACCAATTGAAATTTAAAATGTTATCAATTGAAATATCAATTTAAATCAAAACAATTTTAATTATATGTAATTTTAACAAAACAATTTTGGGGATATAAATTAAATATTGAAAACAAAATATTTTAAAATTTTCTCCCATATTTTAGAGAAAAAGGAGTAAGACAAAATGAATCCAATTTTAAAAACTCTTTTTTTTAAAAACAATAACAATAATTGCATAAGCTTAAAAAATAATGATACCAATTGAAAGTGATACCAATCCATGATACCAGTTGAAACGAAATAAGGTTAGCAACAGACTAATTTGTGCTTAAAAACATGCATATAAAAACATGCATGAATAATTTTAAATCAAGCACAATCAATCAATCATATATATGTATCGCAATTGAAATTTAATACAACTTGAAATTTGATGCATCATATATGGATAAACATGAATGAGCATACAAAAATCAAATATTATGTAAATCAAGTGTATAACTCATTTTTATCACCAAGCTATATGGACATGTCAAAAAAATATTCAATTGAAATTATATAAGGCATGATTACCCAACCAACCGACCATAAAAGGTAGACATTTTCAAAAATAATATTTGGATATAGTTGAATATAGTTTGAAAATACTACCATTTGAAAATATTTGATTAAAAATATTTCAAAAAAATACATGTATAAATGCAAGAATCATCAAAATTAGGAAATACACATATAACTAAATTAAAATTGAGTGCACAAAAGATATGAATCAAGTTTGGCATAAAATCAAAAGTGTATCTCAAAAGTTATATGAGTATATCCAATTTAAAAGTTATAAAAAAACATGTAAAGCATGATATGGTATTATCCAATTTAAAACTTATATAAATATAAGATGGAGGATAGAGATAGTTACAAATACTGATAAAACTAATCTTTTTTTCTTTAAACCAAGGTGGTCTTTCTATTGAAACTCTTTGATAGTGATGCACCAAATATTAACCGTCAAGTTCTGATTGCATCCACCATCAATGCGCCAAACTCTCAAATGTTTTGACAGAGTCCACACCTACATCAAATACAATTGGTGTGAATTTTGATACCTAAATTCTTTTGGGTCCTTTGAAGTTAGTATTTCAAACACAAACATTTTTTGCTGTAAGATTTAATCTATTATAGAAAAACTTAGCTAGCTGGTCTTTGCGGCCACAATGTGAGCAAAAAAACACATGAACATACTTATGAGTATAATGTGTGTGCATGCCGTGAAATATGCGCATAAGTATGCGAAGCTTATTTCTTTTGAAATAAGAATTCCAATCTCTTCATATCAAAAGCGCAATTGCTCAAGGTTGAGCTCAAATAATCAATTCTATTTTTAAAATATTTATCTCATTCTTGTCAATAGAGGATGAAATACTGCTTGCATGGCAAGAGTTCTCGTGGGAAATATTTTGAATTTATCAAAATAAGTAGAAATCTTTTTTTTTTTCCTTCAAAATATTTTTCTTTTCTTTTACAACATAGTCAAATTTATTTTTCAAAAATTTATTTTATTTCAAAGCAATACCATTTTCCTTAAAAATCAAATCAATTTTTATTTTTCAACGAATTATTTTTCAATTGAAATTACTTCTTTCTCTTTTAAAACAATGTCAAGTTTTGAAGATAAATAATTATTTTCTATTTTCAATCTCAACAAATCACATTTTTCAAGTAGTTCTTAGCAACATATATCAAGCTCATCATATGATTATTTTTTCAACTTCGTTAAGATCGGATTTTGAGTTTACCTCAAGGGGGTCATCCCCTTGGAACATGGAGCACGTGTCAGAAGTATCAATTTCTTCTTTCGAGTCTCTCTTTTTATCATTTGAAGTTTGCTTGCCAAGAAAAATTAACGTATTTCAAACTAAAAAGCGAAACCACAATTAGTAACTCTAGAGATATAATCATCATTAAGGGTTTCCATTAGAGTATATGTGGTTTTTGCATTAGTCGCAAAATATTTGCCATTTTTAATATATTATTCTTTTGTTGTGGCAAGATAAACTTTTATTCTGAGAGCTTTAAGATATACACTCATCTTAATCTTTTAAATTTGAAAGTTAAGACTATCAAACATAGGTGGTGCAAGAAAATTCATGAGCATGTGTAAAAGAATATGATTAGCAAATTAAGAATTTTTAATTCTAGGTTGTTAAACCCAAATCAAGAGCACCAAGTTTTAGTACCAATTATAAATCACCTGGAGGGGGTGAATAGGTGACGTGTTATTCTAATGGGGAATTAAAAACTTAGACTAAAAAACTAACATAAATATATAGATCAAGAAGTAAAGTCAAATTCCCGGTGAAAAGCTCTAAAACTTTTCCTCAAGATTACTTTTTGATAAGAGTTGAGATACTTAATTGCTATCTTTGTTCAAACAAGTGTAAGTATATGAAACTATATCAAGCAGTAAAGATAGGTAAATATTTGTAAGCAAGATGTAACATCCCAAACCCGCAGGCATGGAGACGTTACTGTAACGTATATATGTTGGTCAAAAATACCCTCTCATATATATGCTAAGCTTCAGTACAGACAAAAATCAGAGTATAAAAGTACGTGGTGTATTATACATTCCAACATATGAGTACAATTACAAAGTTATCATAAGATGTGACACAATATTACAAGAATATTACATCACCAATAGGCGCAAATGCGAGAATACAAGTAGATATACAATTATGAACATTACAAAATATGCTTACGAATTACAAAAGATAAACTCGAGAGACGAACAGGGGCCTGGAAGGTAGGCCTTTGAATGGTCAACTGCTGATTCAAGACTCTACCACTGCGCCACTCTGATAACCAGGAAGTCCACCACGGTCCCAGCTCCAATATTTAAACATGCAGGTACAGGGGAGTCAGAACTCCCCAACGAGTGGTGTGGTGAATGCCAAGTGGTGTGCATAGATAAGCACACATGTATCGATAAATCCGAGTCAAAGGGCGTGTATTGAAAACCGTGTCGCGAGCACAGGCATACATGAGCAGGTAAGAAGATAACAAGTAAAGTAAATATGAAAATCAGTTATATAAACTCAAATTAACGATCCGTGTGGTTAGTACATCGAGCGAATAATCCAAACAAGAAAATCCTCATATGCATGCCATATATACCTTACGTTACTGTATCCTGAGTTCATATAACATGGGTTAACTCCTAAAGTATGAAAATAACATAAAAATGATAAAATCAATAATATCGAATACCAACAAAATCAATTGTATAAGCTCAGTTTACGGCTTCATGAGACAAGTATGTCGAAGAAATAATGTCACGCCTCGCTTCCCATAATATGTGAAAACGGAGTCGGACTGGAGTCGACGATGTATATACGCGAGGAGAATACCTCACGTATACGCGCAAAGTCTTAAGTAACCCAGAACAAGCTACAAATCTATACTATAATAAATCAACGATCACTGCAATATCACATATAAGCATCCACACATATATCATATAAATAAAGAACTAGAATAAAAATTGAATCTGATATACAAGAATCAAGAAAAGTACAGAAACAGGAATAAAAAGGAGGCAAGAATACCAGAATCAAATAGGGAGAAACTCCAGACTCCTCGCAACATGCACGAGCTCATCGAACACCTGATCATTGAAATAAAGCTTATCCAATATCTGGACGTGTAAATCTAGGGTCGTTAGAAGCGACCTAATGAGTGTATAAAAAAAGGGAAAGTGCTCGTGCATATAAACAGTACGTACAAAATAACAATAAGTACAAAGCTGAAAATAAAAGATAGCTGAATAATAATAACATGGATAAGTCTGCAGATAAAAGACAACTAATACAACTATAAACAAACAACTGATGTCAAGATGTGTAACCTAGCATATGTCACTAGTCTGATATACAATCCAGTCATGTGTATGAAAGTACACCTAGAGGGGGGTGAATAGGTGTACGGCTAATCTATGAACAATAATGCGAAAATTTAAAACTAATTGCAACACACTTAGTGTAACCAAAGAGTGTAGCCGAAATCCCGGTGAAGGGCTCTGGACTAACTCCTCTTGATTCCTCTGAATAAGAGTTGAGGTGCTATATGAAGCTCTCTTGGTTAAACACAAGTGAGGCACACAAACAAACCAAGCATGAATATAATATGACAATATGAATTAATGCACAATATAAGAGAGAGAGTTAGAGAAAGTGGATCAAACGCAAACACCAAGATATGTTTCGAGGTTCGAGCACACAGCCCTACGTCCCCGCCTTCACACAGAAGGATTTTCACTAACTCGTCCACACAGGACTTCCCACACAGGAACCTCCACTGAGGATTTGGACAATACATTAACCGGGAGTACAAAACTCCTCTCAAATACAACACAACCTCTACACTTAGAGGCTAGGCACAAAGCCACTCAAACACAATCACCTTACACTTGAGGGATTCCAACACAATCTCCACCTCTCACTAGAGGGATCCAAACAACACTTCCACAATCACCTCTACACAAGAGGATACCAACTCAATCACCTCTCACTACAGGGATATCACAAAGATGGAAGGTTTACAACTTGGTGGTTTCCACAACCACAAACCAATTTCTTTTCCCACAAAATAAAGATCCTAATAGATAGGATAGTAGATAAGCTCAAGTGTGAGAAAACAAAGTGTTTTGAACAAAGAAAATCACTTGGAAAAATCTCCAAATAGATATAGAATTTTTAGACAAAAATCAATTCCCAAAAAGACTATTTCTTTGAATTATCAAACACTTAAAAACAAATGAAGATTGATCTTTTAAACCCAAAAACTCTTTGAAAAACTTGCTCTTAAAACACTTGAAAAGATCTAAAATTTTTGCTCTTGAAAACTTGTTAAGAAACAACTCAAATGGGGAGATATTTATACCCCATTTGAAATCTGCCCGTTGGCAGCAGAAAAGGGCCAGATTGCCCTTCCGGTCGACCGGCCAACGGTCAAAAAAGTGACTGTTGAGCCCAGCAGTCGACCGCACGGTCGACCGTGCCAGATCCAGTGAGCAATTGCTCTCTGGCCGGTCGACCGCCGGTCGACCGGGCCAGGCTTGCGGTCGACCGCCCCCACCCGAGAGTGGGGTGACTTTAGTCGGTCGACTGCACGGTCGACCGCCAAGCCAACTTGGCCTTTGTGCACGTCTCGTGCACATCGCTCGACCGGTCCGGTCGACCTGCTACTGGTCCGGTCGACCGCCAGAGCTTGACAGGGCAAATTTCAGGATTTAAAAAACTTGTATTTTTATCTTTTATAAAATCCTATAAAAACACATAAATTCCAAAAAATTAGTTCAGTATAATATTTTGAAATACAAATATGTGTGATAGAAATTCAACACATATTTTAAACTTTTTGAACCATTTTTGTGACTTGAAAATTTTGCCTTAAACCAATTTCTGTATTTCCAAAACTAAGATTTTCGAAATGAAAATCCGATTTTTCCAAAACACATGTAAATACAAAAACATGATATTTAAACAACTTTGAAGTATATATATATGGATAGAATCCAATATACATGAAAGGTATTATATCTATGTTTTTGACATTAAATCCAAAAAAAGTTTTGTCTAAATGCAAAACTCCAAACACATGAATAGTGTATCAAAATAAGTTTTTCTAAATATGTGAAGCATAGATGTATACAGTTCAAATCTAATATACATTAAACCATGTAAACTTGTTTGATTCAATTCTATTCATGAAAACCAAGATCGGTTAAACCGAAAACCAAAACCAATAAACATGAAACTTAAAACAAGTGTGTGTTGTGAACTTGAGCATATCACACTATCTAATCTTTAACAATAGATCTAAACTAACTGTTCTAAAACAAACCGAGATCTTCTTGTAGAACGCCGTCTCCAAGTCGACTCGATCCAAACGTGATCCACCGACCTTGACTCCATCCGAGTGCTAGATATGAACTTGACGCTCAAGCTCTTGAATCACCATGTGAAAGCTCCAAAACACCTTTGTTGAAGCTAATCACCTACTAATATCTTGGTTAAATATCTGAAACTAAATATCACAAGATTATTAGTAAAGTATAACTACATGAGTTAATCATCATCAAAACTAGAGTGGAAGACCTCTGGGCCAACAATCTCCCCCTTTTTGATGATGACAAAACTCATGAAGTTATATATGCATAGATTAAAGTTAAGCTTCAAAGAAGCTCCCCCTTAACTCATGCATAGCAATATACAATAAGATATACAATGAATGTTAAATATGAATATGCATAAACATGCATAAAACAATGAAAGAACATGCTTTTGATACAATTTTTTAAAATAAATTACTTTTCCCCCTTTTAAAATAAATATGTTCTTAAATATCAATTGAAAATATAAACTTAAAATAAACATGTTCTTAAATAATTGCTCTTGATACCAATAAAAATTTCAATTGAAAGCTTTATCAATAAAAGCAATAAAAGCTCTTGATACTAATCAATAAAGCTCTTGATACCAATTGAAAGATAATCAATAAAAACTCTTGATACCAACAATAAAAATTTTAATAAGAGTTCTTGATATCAATAAAACAAAATAACAAAATATGTTCTTGATACTAATATCTATGCCCTTGATATCAATATCAACAAAACATCAAAAATATAAAACAAACTCTCTTGATACCAACATGAAATAAACTTTAATATAAACTTATAAATAAACATGCATATATACTCAAATACTTCTCCCCCTTTTGTCAATCATCAACAAAGAGGTTAAAGTAAACAATAAAACAATGTTCTCCCCTTTTTGTCCAAAACAAAAAATCAACAAGGGATGAAATCAAAATAAAACATTATGATACCAATTGAAAAACAAATATATCAATTTAGTGCATCATGATATCAATTGAAAATAACTAAAACATACCAATTGAAAGTACATAAAACAAATGTTTTTAATATAAAGTTAAATAAACATGTATATATTGAAAGTTCATAACACAAATGTTTTTAATATAAATTTAAATAAACATGCCTATATTATACCAATTGAAAGTAAATAAAACATTTTGAAGAAATCAACCAAAAATTTTGATATCAATTGAAAGATGTAAACATATAGGTAATCTTGATACCAATTGTAAAAATTAGTACCAATTGAAAATATTTTACACTTTTGATATCAATTTGAAAAACATAAACCAATCTTTTTGGTCAAACACTAAACTCGTTTTACAATATAGATACCAAATAGAGAATAATATTAATTTAATGTGTTTGATACCAATATTGAAAATGAAATATATATCAATTGAAAACGATTTTCTTTAAGAGCGAATGATACCAAGAAAAAATCAATATCATTTTTCAACATAAAGTGTGGGAGTAAAATATCAAAAGTAAACAAAACCAATTAAAAAAAGTGAAATATGAATTTTCTCTCCCTTTATGAAATACCAAACAAAATGATACATAAGCTTGTATAAGATACCAATCGAAACATAATCAATTGAAATATAATAGTCATTTAAGAAATCAAGCTTAGCATAACTAAAATTTGTGCTCAAAAATATAGAGATATAGTAAGCACAATAAAATACATATGTATGAAAAAATGAATACCAATCGAATTGATACTATTTAAAGTGTAAGCATACATATAAAAAACATATATGAGTATACAAAAAGAATGTCAATAGTGATACCAACTGAAAAAAATACAATGATATCAATTGAAAACAAAATAAGATCAAGTGTATAACTCATACTTCCTACCACCCATCTCATGCACATGTTTAAAATGATTTTCAATAATGAGCATACAAGGCATGGTCACCCAACCAACCGCCCTTAGAAGGGTATGGGTTTTCAAAAGTAAAGTTTGAAAATATAGTATGTTTGAAAAACTCTACCAAATGAAGAATACGAACTAGTTATATGAAAATTTTGTAAACTAGTACGAAATCCTTCAAGCAAGAAATAAAACAAAAATATTTTCCATGAAAATATGAAAATCACATGATCATCAAACACTCAAGGGTCTATAAAGCATATATAGTCTCATGAAAATAAATCATGAGTAAATAAAAATTATGTGAGTGTACAAGTATAATGTGAAATACAAGGTCATGAAAATAGGCAATTTAGCTCAAATATGAAATTCCTTAAAAACATGAAAATCATCAAAACTAGAATTCCTTCAAGGTATATGTATGTCTTGTATAAACTAGAGTATACATACATATCCTAACATAAATAAGTCCACAAAGTATATGCATGAAGACAAGTGGCTCAAGGATGTATATGTATAACTATTAGTTTAGAATAATAGACATATACATGAAGTTAAACAAAAACATATACAAAATGGGAATACAAGTCAAAATATATGAATCATCAAAACTAGACTATACTAGTACATCTAATGAGTACAAATGAGCGTTTAAGCACAAACACAAAATAATCTATTTGTGGATCACTAGTTGTACAAGTATATACCTAAGTTTTAATGAAAACTAACATCTAAATATGTAATCAAAACATGAAGAATAGGAATCAAAACAAAACTTATAAGATCATTATGGTAAATGAACATGCATTAGATCTATGATATACACAATAGCTAAACAAAATATGAGAACACAAAATATGGGTCCATATAAACATGGGTGATCTCAAATACTAATCATGTATGTTATAAGACTAATAAACATGGCATATGGCATAATGAACATTAAAACATGACATGCTAAAAATCAATAATATGAAAAGCATGTAAACATAAATGAGGAGTAAGAAATCGTTACCAAAACCGATAGGGTACATCTCTAATTCTCCAAAGCAAGGTGGTCCTCCCACCAAACTTCCCTTAAAGTGATGCATCCAAATAGTCTTCTTTAAGTTCGGAACGCATCCACCTCAAGGCACCATCACTCTCACGTCATGTGAGAGCCCACACCTACATCAAATAAAATAGGAGTGGTCTTTGGTACCTATACTCTTTTGGGTCCATGGGGGTTAGCTCCTTTTCTAACCCAAATAAATTTATTTGCTAAATTTACATTATGTATCTTATCAAAACAAAATTTAATAAGGTGGCCCTTACGTCCACAATGTGTCCAAGTGTACACATGAGCATACATTGTGTGATGGGTGTGAACGTGAGGAGCATGTGTATGCCGTGTATGGTATGCATGCATAGATGGAACTTATTTCTTGCGAAACATGGATTCAACCGTGAGTGGTTTATGGCACAATGACTTAAAGTGGAGCCCAAACAATCCACACTCTTCTTAAGCATACAAATATCATTTTCAATCATGAAAGAAGAGGTGCATGCAATAGGTATGCTAGAAAGTGAAGCTACACTAGTATGGCAAACATGTGAATCAATATCATTTTGCAAAGAAATATTTTTCTTAGAAACCAAATCTAAATCCTTTGAAATAGAAAAATTTTGATTTTCAAAGAATCATTTTCTTTTACAACAAAATTAAGTTTTGAAGACAAGATCTCATTTTTTTTCAAAACCTCATTGCAATCATTTTATTTTTTAAAATCTTGTTTTCATTTAAAACAAGTTCAAGTTGGGTTTTCAAAGAGTCACACTCATTTGAAATCTCAACATTTTCTTCCAAAGCAATCTCAAGTCTAGAAGATAAATTTTTATTTTCTTCTTTTAATCCAAAGTTATCCTTTTTCAAAAGTTTATATTTTGAAATCAAATTTTCACAATTTTTAGCTAGTTCATTATTTAAGGCATGTGCATCCATACACTCATTACAATAAGAACTAATACTAACATCTAGTTGAGTATCCGAATGTACCTCAAGGGAGTCATTCCCTTGGACCATGAAGCAACGTTCGTCGGACTCGTCTCGACTAGATTTTCTCTTCTTATTGATAAGCGTTTGTAGCTCGGGAGACGTCAAAATGTTCCACACTGCAAAAGCGGAATCATAATGAGAAAACACATGTAAATATTTTTATCAAGAGATGCTCTAAGTGCCTTTAGGGGTAGTGTATTGGCCTCTATATGCTTGCTATCACTAAGGTAGGATTCCTTGGTAATGGTAAGGTAAACTTTATAACTTAGGGCTTTTAAATGACAACTCATCATAACATTCCATATATCAATTCTAGAGACATCAAACATGGGAGGGCTATCCATGAGTGCAAATTATATGTGTGTAAATGCAAATGTAGATTAACAACCAAGATCACACCCCTAGGTGGTTAAACTTAATATCAGGAGCGTAGGCTCTGATACCAATTGAAAGTACACCTAGAGGGGGGTGAATAGGTGTACGGCTAATCTATGAACAATAATGCGGAAATTTAAAACTAATTGCAACACACTTAGTGTAACCAAAGAGTGTAGCCGAATTCCCGGTGAAGGGCTCTGGACTAACCCCTCTTAACTCCTCTGAATAAGAGTTGAGCTGCTATATGAAGCTCTCTGGTTAAACACAAGTGAGGCACACAAACAAACCAAGCATGAATATGATATGACAATATGAATCAATGCACAATGTAAGAGAGAGAGAGTTAGAGAAAGTGGATCAAACGCAAACACCAATATATGTTTCGAGGTTCGAGCACACAGCTCTACGTCCCCGCCTTCACACAGAAGGATTTCTACTAACTCGTCCACACTGGACTTCTCACACAGGGAACCTCCACTGAGGATTTTAGGCAATACAATAACCGGGAGTACACAACTCCTCTCAAATACAACACAACCTCTACACTTAGAGGCTAGGCACAAAGCCACTCAAACACAATCACCTTACACTTGAGGGATTCCAACACATTCTCCACCTCTCACTAGAGCGAGCCAAACAACACTTCCACAATCACCTCTACACAAGAGGAATACCAACTCAATCACCTCTCACTAGAGGGATATCACAAAGATGGAAGTTTTAACTTGGTAGTTTTCACAACCACAAACCAATTTCTTTTCCCACAAAATAAAGATCCTAATAGATAGGATAGTAGATAAGCTCAAGTATGAGAAAACAAAGTGTTTTGAACCAAGAAAATCACTTGGGAAAATCTCTAAATAGATATAGATTTTTTAGACCAAAAACCAATTCCCAAAAGACTATTTTCTTTGGATTATCAAACACTTTAAAAATAAATGAAGATTGATTTTTTAAACCCAAAAACTCTTTTGAAAAACTTGCTCTTAAAACACTTGAAAAGATTTAAAATTTTTGTTCTTGAAAACTTGTTAAGAAACAATCAAATGGGGGGATATTTATACCCCATTTGAAATCTGCCCGTTGGCAGCAGAAAAGGGCCAGATTGCCCTTCCGATCGACCGGCCGGTCAAACCGGCCAACGGTCAAAAAGTCACCGTTGAGCCCAGCGGTCGACCGCCCGGTCGACCGTGCCAGATCCAGAGAGCAATTGCTCTCTAGCCGGTCGACCGCGCCAAGGCTTACGGTCGACCGCCCTCACCCGAGAGTGGGGTGACTTCAGTCGGTCGACCGTACGATCGACCGGCCAAGCCAACTTGGCCTTTGTGCACGTCTCGTGCACATCGCTCGACTTGTCCGGTCGACCGACTACTGGTCCGGTCGACCGCCGAAGCCTAGCAGGGCAAATTTCAGGATTTAAAAACTTGAATTTTTATCTTTTATAAAATCCTATAAAAACACATAAATTCCACAAAAATTAGTTCAGTATAATACTTTAAAATACAAATATGTGTGATAGAAATTCAACACATATTTCAAACTTTTTGAACCATTTTTCTGAATTGAAAATTTTGCCTTAAACCAAATTCTGTATTTTCCAAAACTAAGATTTTCGAAATGGAAATCCGATTTTTCCAAAACACATGTAAATACAAAAACATGATATTTAAACAACTTTGAAGCATATAGTATATGGATAGAATCCAATATACATGAAAGGTATTATATCTATGTTTTTGACATTAAATCCAAAAATAAGTTTTGTCTAAATGCAAAACTCCAAACACATGAATAGTGTATCAAAATAAGTTTTTCTAAATATATGAAGTATAGATGTATATAGATCAAATCTAATATACATTAAACCATGTAAACTTGTTTTGATTTAATTCTATTCATAAAAATCAAGATCGGTTAAACCGAAAACCAAAACCAATATACATGAAACTTAAAACAAGTGTGTGTTGAACTTGAGCATATCACACTATCTAATCTTTGTTTGGTACGGAGAATGGTTCGTGTAAAGTTTTCTTGAATCAACTGAAAGATTACAACGGACTAATGCTCCGACTACAAGGGAGGGAGGATGTTGAGTCTTGAATCCTCCCTTTATTTAGTGCTGGGTTCTTCAAGTGGCGGAGGAGAGTGAATCTTATTCTCCGTTGACCGGATGGCCGTCGGGATCGTCAGGGATCTTCTCTTGGCTGGTAGAAGGAGTAACACAGCTCTGTCTACCAAAACTCTCAAAGAGAAGGTAGGCAAAGGGGAAACTCGTACGCAGCGAGCTTGTTGAAGAGTTGAGCTCTCTCTTGCTTCTCTGCCTGGGTGTAGTCTGTTGTCTATCTCTGATCTCTCCCTTTTCTCCGACGTTCCCTTTTTCTTTCTCCTTTGTCCATAGCGACGGGGCTATTTATAGAGGCTCCAGGGGTGAACGTGCCCCCTAAAAGTGCTCCACAATGAGGGGCTGACCTCCCCGCTATGTGGGCGGCGACTGGCCCCATAATCAGGGCGGTTATAACCGAGGCGCGGGTTTCAACCCACGCGCCTTGATACTGTGACGCGGGCTTTGGGCCCTCGCGCCTTGATGCTGAGATGCGGGTGTCGAGCCCACGCGCCTTGATGTTGAGACGCGGGTGTCAAGCCCAAGCGTCTAGATGTTGAGACGCGGGTGTCGAGCCCACGCGCCTAGATGTTGAGACGCGGGTGTCGAGTCCACGCGTCTTGATGTTGAGACGCGGGTGTCGAGCCCACGCGCCTTGATGTTGAGACGCGGGTGTCGAGCCCACGCGTCTGGAACTTGAGACTCTGCTTTTTAATGGCTTGTCTTTTAGTGATTTTTAGACAGCCTACAGAACCCCCTCCAAAGTTTTCGATATTCCGCAATTAACTGAGACGGATTTCGAAATACTTTGGACTCTAGCTGAATTCACCTCTATGACTGGACTGTTAATGCTCCGGGTTTGATCTTATCTGGAGTTGGTCTTCGTGAGTGTACTGTTGAACTCTTTGAGGCCACCAGAGTTGATCGTGTTGAGTGTCTAGAAACACAGTCTAAACCTCCCCGATTGCTTTTAGTCTGTCATGGACGCGTTTTAAGTCAAGAGTGGACGATCGTCTGCTTGTGCCAGTGTACTGTTGAAATTGATTTGCAGAAGTAAGGACTGAACGCCAGTTCTTTTTGAAGAGCAGAGATGGTACTGCTTTACAGACGCGACTTTCATGGGGTGCGCCTTTTGAAAATGGAAAACGCGACTGGTATTCCATTGGGCAGACGCGATGCTAGGCCGGATTGGAAGGGCGCGAACTTCGGAGAGACACGCCTGTTGGGTGCGAATCCGTGCCATGTCATGAGTGCACCGCCACTAGTTCTGGGGAACCGTCAGGACATCACCTTTTGACGCGCGGACTTCCCGGTTCATTAAATGATCTGTTCCACGCGTCAAGCGATGACTCGCTGTAGAGATAATCGAACCACGCGCCGCGTATCTTTGCAAATCTTTGTGCCTATAAATGGCAACAGTCAGAGAGATATCCTCGTCTTCTCCGAGCGCATCTGTTAGGGTTTTTTTTTAGAAAGAGGATCTTTGTTCATCACTTTTCATTTCTCCTTCATCGGACTCTTGATCGCCAATGGCACCCAAAGCCAAGCCAACCGCATTATCCTCAAAGGCGGCCGTCGCCGAGGCCCAGAGGGGCGGTTCCTCCGTGCAGGAAGTCCTTTTTCCAGGTATAATGCCGTTCAGGCTTAACCTTCACCATTAATGGAAGTTCATGGAACCCCTAAAAAAAATCTTTTTTTTTTAGGAGAGCCGTCAACACAGAATATAAACCGTGTTTGATTCTCAGACGCGGTCTCAGATGCGGTCTTTGAGTTGATAACCAAGGCGCGGGTTTGATGACCCGGTGCCTGTGAGCCCTGCAGCTCGGATTCTTCACTTAGAATATTTCTAATTGTGAAGGGTTCGGACGCGGACTTGATCCTTGCGTTCTATGACATCAGGTGCTGATTTTTTATGAATCTGGCACCTGAGCCCAAGTACTTAGAGGTTTTTCATAAGTCTTGGTTTTCAAAACGCGGGCTTGGTCCTGTGGGCCTCACATCTGGACGCAGATTTGCAGGTCTGGACGCGGATTTTGATAATTCCTGCGTCAGTGTCTCTTCTGCGTGGATTCTCAAGTCTAGACGCGAATTTTGATAATTTCTGCGTCCAGTATCTTTTCTGTGTCTGGAATATAGACACTTAACTCATTTTTTTTTGATAAGATGTCTGATCAAGTGTCCTTTTCTTTTGCAGTGCCACACTCTTCTGCTCCACTCTCCAAGAAGCGCCACTTTGGGCACGTAGGTGGTGCTGACCGTGATTTAACCTTTGCGCTGCAAAGGATTGTACCTGTGACTGCTGACAGGTCGCAGGAGCGCAAGAAAAGGCTCTCCAATGTTGACATGATAACTTTTCGGGAGCTTATGACTGACGCAGCATTCACAACGGATGCTCGCGTTCCGCTGGAGAAGCCTGCCTTCTTCTTTGGAGACCATATCGGCGATGGCGGCTATTCCATGTATGACAGAGATTATAAATGGCTCCGCCAGATAGGGGATAGAAGATTTTTTCTTCCGGACATGGAGAGGATGTACCCGCTGTCTTATCTCCAACACATGTCCGTCCCTCGGAAGATGAAATGGGACCTTTCCCGATATGTCCCTGAGATTACTCTCGGTGACTTAGGCTCAAAAGGGTATACCGTCATGATAGTCATGATAGGGCGGTTCTCGGCCTGTTCCCCGGGTCGCTCAGGACTGAGCCCCCGGTTGGAGAAACACCAAAAATTGGCACCACTTTCCTCAACGCATTCATGAAAGTGGAGGGTGATTTTCCGGTTGAGTTCCGTTCGCCCGGGTGGTTCATTCCACCGAGAAGTATTGGTGGGGCAGGATGGTAAGCTTCGTCCTTGCCGACCTTAGGGACTTGTTGGAGCAAACGGATTTGTACCAAGCAGTCAGGGCCGTCCAGTATGGTATCCCGCCGAGTTCTCAGAACTTCTTCGGGATCCTGGAGCGTTACAATCCTTTGACGGGGACATTCTTCACTCCAGTTGGAGAGATGGGCCTTGCCCTGCACGAGTTGCATGAGGTCTCGGGGCTGGCAACAGGGGACTCTCCCTATGAGGAATATGTCCCAACTACTGAGGAACTCAACCTTATGAAGAAAGGGTCTCCTCAAGTGTACGAGACTTATTGGGAGGTGTTATGTCACTTCCACATTTGAGGTCAGGTAACCTCTTGGAGGCCGGGAGGAGTCAAGCAGCTGTCTTGGGCCAGCTACTTGTTTAACGACATCAATAAGAAAGACCATCCGGTGACCCGACTGGCTCCCAGCTCCGACAAGGAGATTGACGACAGGATTAAGGCTTCTGAAGGCTTCTACACCACGGTTTCGAACGAGGATGTTTTCAAACCTGACATGGTTTTCGAAAGCTTTCATCATCAAGCCCGGGTTCCTATCTCCGATCGAGCACTGTTGGCGGGCTTCTTGATGCTGTGGTTGAAGCGCTGTGTGGTGCCCACACTGCCACATGAAGTCATTGTTGCCGATGTAGTGTACCCGGCGGTGCTCCTGGCCTATGGCAGTCCCATAGCCCTTCTCCCGGCCATGGCGGCTGGCATTCAAAGCGGGTTGCGGGCGTTAACCCAGGCTTTCTGCGAGGCAGGGAAGGCTGTCGACTCCCATGGCAAGCCGATTGTTGACTCAGAGGGGAAGCCGACGGTGAAGCGCCCCAACCCTCGGGTCGAGCTGCCTTACACGTACTTAATGGCTTGGTACGTGATGCACTGCCCCTCTCTGATGACGTCGGTGCCTTGGAGTGAGGGTTTTGTCCCTTTTGTACAGCGGTTGGAGGGTTCTGACTGGCGTAATACTTACATGTATTACGTTCGAAAGTGCATTCTGTCTGCTTCGAACTACCAGCTTAACCGCTGCTTCCCCGAGATTCCTGGTGCATCTTTTGGGGAACTATTTACCGACTCCGCAGGCCAAGATGATTTCACTAGGCTGTCAATGGGGATTTTCTGGTGGTTGGTTATCATCCGGCCTGGGTATGTGCTTTTCCGGCAAGGTACTTCATGCACGATCGAGCCATATATGCCGAATCGCTTCGCCCGACAGTTCGGCTATGATCAACTCTACGTCGGCAACCCCAATGCTCGACTCGCCTTCAGTGGGAACTTGGTCGAAGGTGCTCGGGCTTGGTACTATAGCGTGGCCGGAGGGACGGAAGCAACTTTCCGTCTACCTCTCAAGGAGCCAAAGGGCCGCACAAGCTTCAGCTTCTGTACCTGGTACTTTCAGGTCAACCAGACACCATACTTTGTTCCAGAGTATTCATGCATTGAGAGTATCAATGCAAATTTCGAAGCAAGGTCGGGGTCCGGTAAACGCTCGCGAGGTATCGAGCAGTATCTGAAGGCTCTGAGGGAAGTCAGGAGAGGGTCGAGGGAGGCGTCACGAGCAATAAAGGCTCGACAAGCGGTGAGTAAGCATGCTCGAGGCTCTACTTCCACTGCCGACCCTGCCCCAAAAAAGGTCCGGAGAGACTTGACGGCCGAAGTTTCTCTATCCGAAGACATCCCTGCTGGTGTTGAAGAACCGAGGGAAGATGAGGCAGATGAAGAGGCTGTCCCCTTAGTCCGTGCCCAGAGGTTGCGCAGCAGGGGCTGCAGGAGTTCAGAGGAAGGAGAGCCTGCTGACGAACCGACCGCCGCTGACGAGGCCGAGCAGTTCGAAGTCGACATCATGAGCGGAGGTGATGTTGAGATTCCAGGGGTCTCAGCTCAGCCCGGGTTTTCCTCAGCTCACGAAAGGAGAGATGAGGCACAGCAACCGGGGTCTCCAAGTGTGTTCATCTCCAGTCCTCGGACAGTTGACCCCAGCCCTACCACTGGGGTAATTGGTGGCAAGGCTCTGGCTACCGAGGCCTCTCGCGTTGAACTGCCGTCTTCCTTATCCGCAGAGGGAAGCGATTTTGAGGATGAGGTCGACTATGGTGACGAACCCGCTCCTCCTGATCCGAGTAAATTCTCACACATCTCGGAGGAGGAAATACATGGGTGCGAGCTGTTGACGGCATCACCACTGGCGGCAGTTATTCCCGCTGAAGGTACTTTTTTTTTCACCTTCTGACTTAATTTCTCTTTTCATTTTGAAGAGGAGGTTTTAACATTCTTCTTTTATGCTGCAGGGTTGGCCGAGGATATTGAGGCTGCAACCTCCTCGCATATCGAGGAGATGGTGCAAGAGTTGACCCAGCCGGAAGGAGTTGAGACTCCAACCGCCGAGATGCCTCCAGAGAAGGCAACTACTGAAATCGGGGAGACTCCCACTCTGCAGGACGAGGAGGCAACCACTGAAGCCAGGGAGATTCTACTCTGCAGGATTTGCCCAAGAATTCGACATCTCTGGACCTCCAACTTGGTAAGGAAGTTTTGATGCCTTGGATGTTTCTCTTTTCACCATTATAGCTAATGTTAAGATAATTTGCAGAGAGAACTGGGGGGGCTCAGGTGGAGAGTCTGATGGTCAGTGCCCCTCCGGAAGGCCACACAGCTCAAGCCTCGGCCGAGGTTTCTGAGGAGGTCGAGCTCACTACTCTGTCATCAGCTGTGGAGGTTCCTGCAGAGGTAGCACCCCCAGAAGCGCTAGTGGCTACTCTTGCTCCTCCGTACCGGTGGTCAGCCCGACTCTTGCGCGAGAAGAGCCGGCTTACATCCCTCACCCCGTGATAGAAAGGGGGTCGGGGAGCACCTCGGGCGATGATACTATGGAGTTCTTGACACGCAAAACGGTGCAGCAGTTCTTTGACTCGATGCGATCATGCATCGATTTCATCCTGTCTGGGGGTAGCTCCTTTGAATTCGCCCGGATGTTTCTCGGAAACTTGGCCGAGAACATCAAGTTGGCCGGAGGCCCTTCGCTAGCCCAGGCGTGTCTGCTGGTGGTGGAGCAGCTGGGACAAGACCTGAGAGAGCTTCGATCCCTGGAGGATGCCGGCTCATTCCACGAAGCCCAGGAAACTCTGAATAGGCTCCTTGCTGCTCAAGAGCAGGAGCGAAGGGAGGTGGAGGAGAAGATAATCGATAACACCCGTCTTCTTGAAGGTTTCCAGGCTGATCATCAACGGCTAGCGGTCGAGTCCAAGGAATCTGTTATGATCATACAGGCTGCAAAGCAGGCTATCCTTGACTCTCGGGCTGCTATAGCCAGGGCTGAGGTCATGATTGCTTTTAACGAACAGAGGCTTGCTACCTCTGAAAAGAGGCTAGCGGAGTTAGAGGCTGCCACGGCGCAAGTTGAAGCAAACCTCTCTGTTCGTTCATCCGAGTTGGAATCCCTCCGAGTACAAGCGCAGGGATTTTTATCTGAGGCGGATCTGTGGGCCCAAGCTCTCTTGGAGGCTGAGAAGGCGCGTCAACATAAGATACATCGCCTTAGAGAGCAAATCCGTTCCTTGGTGAACCAGGATTTGTAGCCTTCTTTTTTTTTTTTGTAAAGAAAAAGGGCACTCTATTCACCAAGAGTGTTTGTACTTGCTTTTACCATTTTTTTTTGAATAGTAAAAGTCTTTGAAGTTCTTGTTCCATCTTTAATGCCTTGCTGTAGATGAATTCAACTTCTTTTGTCTTCTTGATGAGACGCGGCATTGATTCATAGGGACCTAGATAGAACTAAGTTTTTTCTGATGAGACGCGGCATCAAATCATAGAGAGAGAGAGACGCGGTCATCAGTTCATAGGAACTTAGGCAGAACTAAGTCCTTTTGATGAGATGCGACGTCAATTCACAGAGAGAAACGCGGGTTTAATTAACGTGAATCTGTCCTGCTAATGAAGACGCGGTTCAAGTGGACGCGAAGGACGCAGTTTTGAGTGGGACTCACTGGTCGCAGTCCTTAAGGATGCAGCGCTGGGTCTTTTGACTAGGTGCAAAAACCCATCACTACCCATGCAGACGCAGCTCCTCTGATGAAGACGCGAGGGACGCAGCCTTGCGTATTTTCCAACTAATCCCACAATGGCCTAAGTCTTTTGCTGAATTAAGTGCTTTCCCTAAAATGGGCCCCGTTTACTGAAGGGACGCAACTTTGGGTCACGCGGACATTCCTCTGGAATGCAGGTGGACGTCATTCAGTCTGAAAAGGGAACGCGAATTCCTGGACGCGGTTTTCTCATCTGCGTCTTGATGTAACTTCCCAGGCGTTAAATGCGGCCTGACTTAAAGATTTCATGAGATCTTTGAACGTCAAGTCTACACTGACGACGATTGGAAAACCGGGTCGTCCGTTGTTTCCTGAAGCAGTTGTCCACGCGTTGGTTCCTCATTGAACTCAGGCGTTAATGCCTTTTAATGCAAAACCGGCGCGGCGGTTTGAGACCAGCGTCTGAGACGCTTCCCGAAGCAACGTTCCACGCGTCAGGCTCCTATTGGACTTTGACGGTCGTGCGGTCATTAAGGCCGACGGGAACCATTAATGGCAGTTGTCAGGGCTGCCTATAAATAGGGCTCACCCTCTCCCTCTTTGACAACCCAAACTTAGACTGTTTTCTTTTGATTTGCTCTGAGAAATTCCGCCTTCTTCAGAGTTTCTAACAGGGGTCTGTCTCCATGGATGAAGGGGACTCTGTGGATGAAGATGACCCAGAGCTTTCATGCTTCTGTTTGGTCTCTTCAGGAGAAAGCATCTCTTTGATCATCTTTCATGTCCACGTTTTAATGCAGAGAGTTCAACTCTTGATAGAGGCCTCTGCGGGTATGCCGTCCCGACTTGCCATGATATTTTAGTCCACCCAGGCTTGCACCTTGGCATCTCTTAAAGAGATATCACCATCTGGATGAAGTCTTAGTTGGTGCATTCCTTTTTTTTCTGGAATTTGTGCCATCGACTTGAACTTCTCTGGACGCGAGTACAGAAGTCTTTGGCACTTGGCGCTGGCTTTGCTCATGAAGCTCGCGTTTTAAGGCCACTGACTTGGATGAATTCCAACTCGGGTTGAAGGTTTCAGACCCGAATCTTGAAACTCCTGTTCATTCAACAGGGAGATGGCAATTTTTTGGCGTCTGAGTCTTTTCGCGCCTAGTGTGTTAGACGCAGATGCAGAAAAATTGGACTGCGTTTGAACCCTGCGTGTATCACAGTTTTAACTCGCGTCTGTTTCTGCCACCGCGGAAGTTTTGGCTCACTGCGTGGGTCATTTCCGCGTCTGTGGTCTTCGGCAATAACTGCGTCTGTCACTTAGTTTTCTCTGTTGAAGCGTACTAAGTTCCAGATGTTTTGATTCCTTTGTTTATTCCTTGCAGGTAGGCTTGATCATCCTTTTTCTCGTTCGCTGGGCCCGTGGGAGAATATATCGGCCAGCGAACTTGTTCGATGTTCGTCCACAAGGGAAGAAATCACAGTCTCCGTCGTCCACAAGGGAAGAAATCACGATCCCTGACGGGGACTTAACCCTCGTCAAGATCTCATTGGACGCGATGCACCAGTCATGCTTGCGGGCTGGTCACGGTCACAGTGGGTATGGCGGCGAGGGGGTTACGGAGGATATAGTGGCAGATAGCATCCCCTTCCTCTCTCACCCCAGAAGTGACATCGAGGACACTCCATGTTTGTTGGATGGCCTTCTGGCGAAAGAGATGCTCATGAATGAAGGGTTGCATGGCTTTCTGCTGCCACCGGACCTCAAGAACACCATTGCTCTTAGCTTAGTCAGCTAGGGCTCTTTCGATGTTTACATCATACATCGTGGTGCAACCAGCTTCTATTGTCGCCACAATTTGGTGCTTTTTCAAACATCGTGCACTTGGGATCAGATGCGGCTTCAAGGAGTGAGTACGGCCTCTGAGAGAGAGAGGGACTTCTTTGTACTCCTTAATTGTAACACTCAATCTTATTGTATAAGAGAGCGTTTTGTATCACTTTCATATGCCTGGATATAAATAAAAGTGACATTTTTCTTTCTGCCTCTTTCTATTGTCTTGAACCTTTTGTCTTCTGTCAGACGCATAGAAGCAGAAGATCTTTGACTTCGTCAAAATTATGATGATAATCTTAATAAGTCAAATTTTGTAGGGAAAGATCCTATTTCAGGAACTTTCACAATACTGTCAGAGGTGTAATATTAACTTGACAGAGATGAAATAATATTGGTGGACCAGCCACTTTATAAGAAAAGTGATAGGTGGAACACGTACCCCCAAGGAAGGTGGACTTTTTATCAAGGTTTGGGATCAACTTGATTAAGTTCAGCCGGGGAGTTGATGGAAAACACTGTCAGTGGTGTAGTGTTAACCTGACAATATTTTTAGGTAGACTTGTTATTCTATTGAAGAGAATAACAAGTAAGACTAGACTCATGGGGAATCTAGGGAAGTCTTTACCGTTAGAGGTGTGATATTACTTAACGGGTTGAAAGTAGTCTTGTCAGAAGTGTGATGTTAACTTGACAAGGATGTGAGTCAGAAGTGTAATATTAACTTGACTCAAAAGTATTTCAGTTTGTTTTGGGAAAACTGAGAGTGTCACTGACATAGGTGTGATGTTTAACTTGACAGTGAGGGTAATGCTAGAGGTGTAATGTGGAACTTAGCATTGGTCATCTCGGCTTGGATAAGGAAGTCGAGGAAAAGTCATGGCCATAGGTGTATTGTTGAACTTAGCAATGACTTAGATGCTAGAGGTGTAGTGTTAACTTAGCATCATTCATTTCAGCTTCAATACGGAAGTCTGAAGGAAAGTGACTATCAGAGGTGTAATATTAACTTGACAGAAGTTTGGTGTACTGTTTAGAAGTATAATGTTAACTTAAACAGTAATTTTGTCAGAGGTGTGATATTAACTTGACAAGAATTGGCTCGTGCCAAAAAACGGTTTGAGGACCGGTCATTCTATTGATGAGAACTGACAGGTGAAATTTGGAGTGCCAGAGGTATAGTGTTAACTTGGCAACAACTGTATCTTGTAGGCTTACCATTCTGTGGATGAGAATTGGTAAGGGATTTTGGAGGGGAGAGTGGAGTTGTGTCCACTTAGGATTTTTAGCAAACCCTCAGCTGTCAACGGGTTGATATGCCTTTACCAACTACCGTTTGAGTTGGGCTAGCCATGCTATTCCCCTCAACATGATGAGTTGTCGAAGACTTATGTTGGGCTTAGAAGCCAACATTTTCCTCTATCCTTAGCCGTCAGAGGCGTTGGATGTTTTAATAAAGAAATTCTTCTTGTTTTGATCAGAGGTGTACTTTTAACTTGATCGGGGGGAGGAGTACTATTAAGGATAGTACTTTTTCAAGAATCTGCCATTGATCGGCATCATGAGTGTATCGCCATTCGAGGTCATGAGGCGATATGATCCATTCGAGTAGACTGACTCTACGACAAACGGTCCTTCCCATTTGGGTTGGAATTTTCCTTTTGTCTTGTGCGTCATCACCATGGGTCTTCTGACGGCTAAGACAAGATTGCCTTTCCTGAAAGTCCGCACCTTAACTTTCTTGTTGAAGGCTCTGGTAATTCGAGCTTGGTAAAGCTCGATTTGTTATTGGGCCTGCAAATGCTTATCGTCTAAGGCCTCCAATTCCTGGAGTCGCTGTCGATGCTTCTCCTCGGTTGTCATCTTCGCTGTCAAGGCGACGCATAGAGATGGAATTTGGATCTCTAGTGGAAAACGGCTTCACACCCATATACCAAAGAAAATGGCGTAGCATTAGTCGGGGTTCGCACAGTTGTGCGGTAGGCCCATAAGCATTCACCTAGCTTATCGTCCCAGTCTCGTTGACTTTTTGAGACGAACTTCTTGAGAAGCTTGCCAATAGTCTTGTTGAAAGCTTCTGCGAGGCCGTTAGCGGCAGGATAGTATGCCGTCGAGGACACACTCTGAATTCTGAACTTAGCGCAGAATCTCTGGAACGCCTGGCTGATGAACTGGGGTCCATTGTCATGGACAATTCGCCGAGGTACACCGAAATGGTAAATAACGTGATGTTTCACGAACTTGATCACGTTAGACGACTTTACCTCCTTCAGAGGAATAGCTTCGGCCCATTTAGAGAAATAATCGGTTATTGCCAAAACAAACCGATGTCCCATTGATGATGGTGGGCTGATAGGACCAACCACATCCATCCCCCACATTTCAAATGGCCAGGTAGAGGTCGTGGAGTGGAGGTGCCCTGGTGCTTGATGGATGAAATCGCTGTGCACTTGGCAGGCGTGACATCTTTTGGCATAAGTGATGGCATCAGCAATCATCTTGGGCCAGTAGTAACCCAATCTTTGGAGTCGATGTGCCAGTTTTAGGCCAGGTTGATGGCCTCCACACATACCATCGTGGGCTTCTTTCAATACCTCTTGGGCCTCCTTTGGTGAGAGGCACCGGCGACGATACAATGTTCGTGTAATCGCATTGTAGTAAAATTTAGGGGCTTTCCTTCGAATGGCAGCCGCTTCCTTGGCGTCCTCAGGCAGGATGCCATACAAGACATAGCCGATATAGGGGAATCGCCAGTCTTTAAGCTCTGGCCCGGTTGACAATTCCAGCGCTTCTTTGCCTTGATACTCTCCTTTTGACTCCTGATAGTCTTCGAGGGCAGTTCTCGGGCAATACAGGTCGTGGTTGTAGACGAATACCTTCTCCATTGCTCCAGCTGGAAGAACTAAGGAGGCCGCGAGGGACGCCAGTGATCTGCATGCGCATTTTGCCTGCGCGGTACATGATCGATGTAGAAGTTTGTGAACCTCTCGGCCATGTGAATAGTTGCGTTGTAGTAGGGTACTAGGTCCTCATGTCTGACTTCGTACTCCCCGCGAACTTGGCTAACAATGAGTTTGGAGTCACCGTATGCCTCGAGATTTTTAACCCCAATCTCATCGGCGAACTGCATCCCAATCAAAAGAGCGTTGTATTCTGCTACATTGTTGGAACAAGGCTCAGTTAATGAGACAGCTCGGGGAATCACATAGTTCTGTGGCGAGACGAGTACTACTCCTACTCCCGCTACAATGTGTCCTTTTGGGCTTATTCTGGATGCACCGTCAAAGAAGAGTTGCCACACTTGACTTTCGAACGATGTCTGAGTAGGCAGGCTTCAGCGACCTCATCTGGGAGATTATCGTAAAGTTTGGTTGCCCTCGGATCTGGATGCTCAGCCAGAAAAATTCGCCACCGCTTGTCCTTTAATGGCCTTCTGTGATAAAAAGTGCATCTCATATTGAGATAACAATATGGCCCATTTTGCCAGTCGGCCATTTAGCGATGAAGGTTTTGTCATGAGTAACCTCAAGGGGTTGACTTTTGATATGACATTTATGGTTTGGCCCGCCAGGTAGTGTCGCATTTTCTGAATGGCGAAACACCAGTGCCAAACATTCCTTCTCGATCGGGTTGTACCGATGTTCGGCTCCGATCATTGTTCTACTCAGATAGTAGATCGCTTGCTCTCGTCCTTGATCATCATGCTGAGCTAGTAGAGCTCCCAAAGAATGATCCATTGCCCGGACGTATACCAGGAAAGGTTTTCCGGATATCGGAGCTACAAGGACTGGTGGTTGGGTGAGGTATTGCTTGATTTCCTCAAATGCTTGTTGACAAGCGTCGTCCCAAATGAACGAGACACCCTTCTTCATTAGCTTAATGAAGGGTTGGCATCTTCCGGAGAGGTTTGAGATGAACCTACGGATGTATGCCAATCGTCCTTGCAATCCCCTGAGTTCCTTGAGATTTCTCGGAGGTTGCATCTCCTGGATAGCGCGAACTTTTTCCGGGTCCAGATGAATTCCCGTAGAGGTTACAACAAATCCTAAGAATTTGCCACTGGCCACCCCCAGGAAGGACTTGGTGGGATTCATCTTCAATTGATGAGCCCGCATGATATCAAAGACGACCTTCAGGTCGGATATGTGATCGTCTTTAGTGCGACTTTTCACCGCGATGTCGTCAACATAACACTCTACCGTTTTGCGTATTTGCTGATGGAAAATAGCATTTCATGGCCCTTTGATATGTTTGCCCCTGCATTCTTCAGTCCGAAGGGCATGACGGTGTAGCAATATACACCTAGAGGTGTCCTGAAGGAGGTATGCTTTTCGTCATCAGGATACATTTTAATTTGATTGTATCCTGAGAATCCATCTATGAAGGACATTCGTTCGAATCCACAAGTATTGTCAATCATGACATCTGTGATTGGCAGTGGGAATTCGTCTTTGGGGCAAGCCTCGTTTAGATCGCGGAAGTCGATGCAGATCCGGATCTTCCCATTCTTCTTGGCAACTGGGACAATGTTGGCTACCCAGTCGGGATGTTGTTCTTCCCTGATGAAGCCAGAATCCATAAGTTTTCTGACTTCTGATTGAATTGCCTCCATTATTTCCGGACGGAACCGTCGCTGCTGTTGTTTGACAGGTTTTGCGTCCGGATTGATGTTGAGGCGGTGCATAGCCACTTGAGGATCAAGCCCAGGCATGTCCTCGTAATTCTAGGCGAAGACGTCTATATACTCTTGTACAAGAGATTTAGATCCTTCTTCTCCGAAGGTGACAGGCCGTCACTTATGAAGATGGGCTTAGGATTGGCCTCATCTCCTAGATTGACTTGAATAACCTTGTCTTCTGTGGGTGGCTCGCGCTGTTCAAAGCGGGTATCCCAAGAGTATTTAAATGTTTGATCCAAGGATCTGTATCAGATTGGATATTTCTTCATCTCCGTCCTCCAGGTGGCTTGTTGAAACCATGTTCACTGAAAGTTCTCTGAAGATGTTGCCGACACTGACATCCGACTCCCACGATGACGTGCCTGAAGAGTAATTATGACCTGATGGCCCTCCAGAATCAGAGGCTGATGGGATCGGAGTCGATGCATAGCCCAACCCCGGCGCGTCCGATGATAATAATCGGGCGCTTTCCCTTTCGGCACAAAGGATCGAAGTAGCGTTCTCCTTCCTTTGCCGAAGTTCAACCCGGGTCTGTTGGTTAGATCGTAGCCCATGCACTTCATCATTTTGAGCGTTTTTGGTTCATAATGACCGAACTGAGGGGATTCCTCCTCGCCTTCCGATTCTTCGTGGGGCGTTGGTTTAGACGAGATTCGCCCAAAAAGAATTGGTTTAAGCCTTTCCGTCTGGCTGGAACCATAAATATAGATTCTTGCGCATTACCATTATCTTGGTATGTCCCGAAGGATGATTTTACTGGTACATGCAATGATGTCAAAGCATCCATTGCCGACCAGAGGTCATCATCTATATCAGTGCTAGTATCTGACGGTATTGAATCAGAAGCAAACACAGAAAAATACGCTAAATTTAACTCTTCATTAATGTACCAACCGCCTACATCGTCGGTGGTATTATCAACATCGAGCTTATCAATGCTCTTTACAGTGGATTTAGCTCCCACACACACTCATCTTCCTCCAGCTCAGTATCGGCTTCATTGCCAGAGTCTGGTTCTTCCGGTTGTGGACTTCATCCGTCTCCCCGGGATCTTGGTACAGTAAGGAGTCTGTGAAATAATTCTCGACCCCTTTGAATGGATGCCTTTCGGCAATCAACGTCTGCACCTTTCCATTCTCGTCAATGTATTTCATTACTTGATGGAGAGTAGAGGGAACGATGGAGTTGCGGTGAATCCACGTCCGTCCCAGCAATAGGTTGTAGGAAGTGTCGGCATCAATGATGTAGCATGTCACTTCCGACTTTAAACTTCTAATCTGGCATTTGAGCTTAATCTTCCCCATCGGACGGGTCCTGTTGGCATGAACCCATAGATAGTTGTCTGGGTAGGGCTCAAACGATGAGTAGGAATGCCCAGATGTTGCATGACCCGGCGAGGCATGATGCTCAACGCGGACCCTGGATCTACCTGAATACGGTTCACTTCAGATGATCCAATATACCATGTGAAGTACAGGGGTCGATCATGCTTCCCTTTAACCTGCATATCCTCTGCCGTGAAGGTGATGCAGGGGACATTCTGGGAGGTGTGGAGACAATTCTCTACATCTTCCTCCTTTGGCACCTGGGTCATGAAGACCTCAGCGTTTGCCAGAGCCTCTTGTAGAGCTTCTCTGGTTGACTTTGACAGCCTAAGAAGCTCATACAAGGTAATCCGTGCCGGGATGTTGGCCAATTGAGCCAGGACATCAAAGCGGTAAGGCGCCGTAGATCCTTCCGCGATGCCCTTTTGAAGGGCTCGAGAAAATCGAGTCTCCTTCTGTTTCTCCACTGGTTGTTTTGTGGAGGGCTTGGTTGGCTCTGCAGCTGGTTGTGGAGGGGTTGTCGCCGTTTCGCCATACTGCTTCAAGTAGGGTTGTCCTGAGCGGGTTTCTGCCACTAACCGACCGGGTTCTGCGGCCAGAACTATTGTCTCCTCTTCTGTGTCGGTTAGCGAAGGAATATCGGTATCCGTTTCTCGAGAAGAGGCACACACCACATTGCAGGATGACGCCTTTGCCTTGCCCTTGGACTTCTTATTAGTTACAGTAGTCCATTGCTGGGCGTCAACAAGGTCAGGGTGGACCCACATGATTTCCCCTCGAGGCGTAGGAACGGGTACTAGGCCCTTCTCTTGTTGCTGGTGAGGATCCGTGTTGACCACTTTTAGCTCTCCTTTCGGAACAGGGACCACCCCCGAAGGCGTGGGGGTTGTCTTCCGAACTGGAAAACTGACGTCATGTTAGCCGTCACCTTCTTCTGCTCTGGTCAGAGTTTTATACCTCCGCGTCAATCAGGGCCTGAAGGATGTCCTTGAAGACGTAGCAGCTTTTGGTGGGGTGTCCCAACATTCTGTGGTATAAGCAGTAATTGGGATTGTCGGTTTTACCAACTTCTCCAGGGCGCCTGGCTTCAGGGAGCTTCAGTCTATTGCTCTTGTTGAGTAGCTTAAAGAGCGAATCGACATGTTCCTCCTTGAAAGAATACTGCTTGTTGGCGCGTGGCTGGCTCGAAGAGCCACTCGCCTTGACCGTTGAGGTTTGGCGGGAGATTTGGTCTCCGTTGCCAAATTATCCTTCGCTTTGTCTGGAGGGATGTGTCTGGCGCATGCCTGGTTGACCTCTCTGGCCGTGGCTTCCCTTCTTCTGCCCTGACGCGGGCGACAATCTCCTCAGTCTATCACCTTGTTGGACCAGCTACTTCCAGGTGCGGCTTTCAGCAACTCCTATTTGAGCAAGGAGTGAGGTTTGGAGATTGTGGCGGCATGTTTCCACCAGGGTGACCTGGGTCATGCCGCTCGGACATTGGAGTGCCACATTCCGAAATCTTTCCACGAAAGATTTGACGGACTCTCCCTTTCGCTGTTTGGTAGCCAAAAGGGTGGGCATCGTGACTTCCGAGTCGTCTTCGAAGAAGCGCGTTAGGAATAGCTTCTCCAAATCGCCCCAGTTCTTGATGGAGCCCTCCGGGAGTTTCATAAACCATTCAAAGGCGAGCCTTTTCAGGGTGCCAATGAACAGTCGTGCCAAGATGGCATCGTTGTCTACTACATTCCCTGTTTGGATTTAAAGTAGTAGATGTGTTGGTTGGGTGACCCTTTCCCATCGAATGCTTGAAGGGTTGGAGCCTTGAACTTGGACGGGTATGGAACCAAGTCCCATTCAGCAGGATAGGGCCGGATCACTCCAGCTTCTTGGAGGCCTTTACGGTTGGTAAGGGCCTCGAGGCGTTGCTCCAATTGACTCATTCTTTTAGCATGAGCCTTTCCCTGGTCTTGGTCGCCCTTTACTTGCGACGAGGATTTGGACGAATTAGAAGTAGATCGCGGCCTCTCCTCAGAAGGTTCGGAAGATGAGCTTTCTCCCTTTTTCCCTTTGCCCTTCGTCTTTTTAGGAGGAGATTTCCTTCTGTCTTCGAGCAACTGTGCAAGCATCTGCTTGAGGGAGTCGATAGATTCCTGCTGAGAAAGAATCATATCCATTTGTGCCTTCTGATTTGTTCTAAACGTCTAGCCGTTTCCTCAGGAGTGCCTATCATGTAGGCGGAGGCCTCCTTCTCAACGGAAGAGTTTGAAGCCCGTGATTCCGCTACGGCGGAGTGAGAATCATTCACTTTAATGCCATGGGCTAAGGCATTATAATCAATCGGGGGAATGGCCCCAGTCCGGGTGCGAGTGTGTTGATACACCCCTTCCGGTTCAGAGTCAGACTCATCCGAGCTGACTGCAGGTTGTTTTCCCTTGCTCCTGCTCGTCATATTCGCAGTGAGCTCCGGGTACTCAATGTCAGAGAAGGTCCTCCTTCTGTGGGAGCGCCTTCTTTTGGCTGACGGGGGAATCAGGGTCAGCTGTCTAACTAAAGACTGCTGGTGTACACCTGAACCACAACGGCACTCGGAGTGCATTGAGATGAGCCGTTGGCAGCAACATGATGAAGTGACCTGATTGGCACTTCTTTTCTTCGTCAAGTAATCTCTCAGATCCACGGGAGGGGGATCGAAGAGATTGACCTCGCAACGTCGAAGACGGGAGGCATCCATGTGCTGTACAGCCTGGACGCGGGTTTCAGGGACGCGATTTTCGCGCCACGGCTGTAAGACGCGCGTCTGGCGTCTCTGTTAGGATGAGACGTGATTGCCGCGCTGCCGCTCGGTGCGTCGAGGCAGAGACGTTTGAGAGAGGATGGGCTACTGGGCCCCACGCCTATGGGCGCGTGCCTCTCGCGCTTGATGAGGCGCAGAGGCTTCACCTTGGCGTTTGGTGAGTTGGTCTTCAGGGGACTAGCTTGAGGAGTCTCGCGTTTGGGCCGCCAAACGCGGACTTCACGTACTGGACGTGGCGCGGGCAAGGCGCCAGATTGTACGTCGCGTCCAGCCTCAGTCGGACAACCAGAGGTTCCAACTTGTAGCTGACGCGCACGTCTCCTCTGTCGGACGCTCAGCGTTTCGGTTGCGTCGTGGAGGTGGAGAGTGACCAATGACGACCTGATGCTGGACACCAGGGATTTTGACCACGCGGGTCTCCTGAGAGACGCTGACGCGTGTGTTCCGTGCTGCGCGGTTGTTCGCAGCGGCAGTTGTGCTGAGATCACGCGGGCTTTCTGAGAGGCGTTGGCGCGTGTATCTTGCTTGGCACAGTTGGCAGCAGCAGTGCCCGAGAGAACCTCGGATCGGGCTTCGGGGCCATTCCCCGTCGAGACCCTGCGGCAGACGCGGGTCTTTGGGCTCTTGGAGCCTGCAGAGAGAAACTCTTCGTATTTCGCCTGGTCGAACTCGACAATGAGCGATTCGACCATCTTTCCCTTACGAAGGACATCATCTTGCGTCACGATTTGCTCATCAGTGACAATGTTGTCCCCAGCGGAGTCGCCATCTCTTGTTTGGTACGGAGAATGGTTCGTGTAAAGTTTCCTTGAATCAACTGAAAGATTACAACGGACTAATGCTCCGACTACAAGGGAGGGAGGATGTTGAGTCTTGAATCTCCCTTTGTTTAGTGCTGGGTCTTCAAGTGGCGGTGGAGAGTGAATCTTGTTCTCCGTTGACCGGATGACCGTCGGGATCGTCAGGGATCTTCTCTTTGGCTGGTAGAAGGAGTAACACAGCTCTGTCTACCAAAACTCTCAAAGAGAAGGTAGGCAAAGGGGCAACTCGTACGCAGCGAGCTTGTTGAGAGTTGAGCTCTCTCTTGCTTCTCTGCCTGGGTGTAGTCTGTTGTCTATCTCTGATCTCTCCCTTTTCTCCGACGTTCCCTTTTTCTTTCTCCTTTGTCCATAGCGACGGGGCTATTTAT